>JAODJX010000033.1:169867-184351 GCA_026776945.1 Isichthys henryi | reverse complement strand
CCAAACAACACATACTAAACCCACACCCCCCCCCCCCCGGCCCGGGCCCCGGGCGGGGCCGGGGGGGGGGCGGGTGTCACATACTTTATGGCACAGATCTGAACGGGGCCACGGAACAGAACCCACAGCAAAGCAGACTCATCACCAGCTAATTTATCCTGTCAGGCTGCAGCAAGCGAAAGTACAAGCCAGTGTCTTTCTGGGAAAGGAAAGAAAACAGACCTGTTTGCATGTGTCAATGGAAATAAACAATCCACTGAGTCACAACATCAACTTTACTCAGCAGAGAGGGCGACATTCTACAAAGGTCTCTGAATCACACAGATGACATTTTATAAAAAATAAATAAATAAATAGTACATGTATACATGCAGAGGCAGGGCCCAATCACTGCTCTGCTAACAAACCCACTTCCCAGGTCGCAGAAGGCTCCACCTCCGCGTGATTAATTGGGCTGAGCCCTCCCAGCAAAGATCTGGCTCCAGATAAAGCCTGTCATTATGAGGTATACCTGACGGACCAGCTCGGTCTACAGCAACCAGACGATCAAGTGCTCCTGGACACAACCTGGAAGTATCGCTTTCCTGTCCCAGTTTCAGTCCCGCTGCGGGACAGCTCGCAACCCAGTGCGGTTGCACAATACGAGATGATTGGAGGAAATAAATAAGTGCAGTGGAAATGTAAATATTTTGTGGCGCATACAGAATGTTTTTTCGTTCTGTGTTCACAAAATCATAGCACACGTCGAGATCACAGGAGGACACCTGCATGTAACAGAATGTAGCAAAATTGAAATGTATATCTTAATGAATTGTGATTAAAAATGTCTTTACGAATCGAAGCCAAGTTTTTTTTTCAAACACTACGCCGATCTGCCTGCCGGCCGGACGCTTAATTGTGCGCTATTGTCTTGCACCGGATGCGTGTCTGCCTCTGTTTGAGGCTATCCTGTCGCCGGCCCATGGGGAAACCTCCCACTTTATATAAATGCCCCGTATTTTTTTTTTTTTTTTTAAGGAAAAAAAAGTTGCATTTTGAAAACACACTTTTAAACAGACCCAGAACTCCACTTACCCCCTATCCTCCCGCAAGGCATTGCATCAGATCCCATGAGAAAGACGGAGACGAAATGCAGCCCCATTTAGTTACCGGGGCTCAGTGCTGCCATTACGGTCCGCGGCCTCAGTGTCACACGGCAAAACGGAGAAAATCTAACGCGATTTGCGCGAAAGTACAAAGTACGGTGCCTTAGGAAGCTACCTTAGAGTTTGTAAGATAAAATATGCATTCAGTATCATAACAGCTGGGGAAAATCAGACACACTGACATGAACCCCCATCACAGGGAATGTGTAACAATACACTACATATGTGCATTGAGCCGAAAATAAATTGTATTCACAGGGTTTTTTTTAACATACGAATTAACAATACATATATATGATCCCTTTGTATTGTGGGTGCGATTGTTTATTTAAATGTTTTAACCATCAAAAAAATCTATAAGCACACACGGTCTGAAGGCTGATTTGCATCAGAAGGTCAAGATTATAATGTGATAATATGAATGTTACTGTAAACAGCAGAGGGGCTGGAGCTCGCGGTAAGGTGCCGGTTCACGTCGCGCTACTCGCGCGGCTTATTTATGCCGAGGCGTTGTCTTCGGACGGAGAGAAGGAACAAGCAGCTGTTTACGGGGCCATACGGCCGGGCCACGCTTTGCAGGCTGCCTGTCAAACACCACAAAAATATAGAATAATAAAATAACTCGACAATTATGCATTGCTTAAAACGACAGAGGACACCCTTTAAAGTTGGGTTTTTGAGCGTCTCTCGGCTTTCGGATCTCAGCTAAGCAACCTTAAGCGAAATGATATCATTACTGCTCACTGCGGGTAGCCCCATGTAACGCGCTTTGCCAAAAATAAACGTTACTGCGCCCTGCAAGCTCCGAGGGGGTAAACATGGATCCGTAACGGTGCTCAAAATAAACATTTAATGTGTAAAATGCCTCTTCATATACCATAAAGGATAATTAACGGGGAACCACACGCATTGTTTAAAGAACTGGAAAGAACATAATACGAACCGTGTGTCCTTTCTGTACATATTTAACCCGTTTTGTTTTCAAAAGAAAAAGAAAAGAAACGATGCAAGGGGACAAGCCGCACGGACGGGATCCGCCGGGGACAGGGGTCATTTAGAAACATATATAATGTAAACGTTTCTCTGCAGGTCGGCAATGGAGCAACAGTTGGAATATTGTTTAATTATTTTCCAGGCCCCAATCCCTGCTTCCCTGGGGGGAGGGGGCAGGAAAATCCCTCCTGGAATCTGTCAGCCGGGGAAATAACCTTTATCCCCCACCGATGGCCGGTCCCGTAATTTATCGATGTTTGTAGCGCGGCTGGACACAGTTTCCTGCGGCATGGACGTGTTTTAATTAAAGTATCCGCCGAGTTATTAAGTTTTCTTACCTGCACGGAATCGGCCGCCATCTTGGCTCTTAACTTTGAATCAAACTCGGCTGAGAGGAGGTGAGTCGCAAAAAAGGCAACAACAGCAACAAAAAGTTGCCCCAGTCAGCGTCCTTCCAGTTCAATTTATGCTCCCCTTATTTGTGCAAAGTAAAGTAAAAAAAACCATCCGCTTCACGGCGATCGGTCCATGGATCAGCCTGGAAATGCCAGACTTTCCATGGCGAACACTTTCAGTGTCTTCTTAAAATGATCCGAAATACAAAAAGAACACCGAAACTTTTAAAATGCCACATTCGGGATAGGTAAAAAGGGGGAGACGCTAAAAGAAAGGCTGGTGTAGTGGAGTGCTGTAAAGTGGGAAAGGCGGCGCTGGTGCTGGTGCGCGTACTGGTGCTGGTGCGCGTGCCCGCCCCGCTACGCTCCCAGCTCCGCTCCGCAGCCGCTCGCTCGCTCCCCAACGCATTCAATTCATTCACTTCTCGTCAGGTGACCATGGAGTCCGTCCGAGGCCCCGGCGCGGCTCCCTATTTCCTCTATTATGCGAATAATTCCTTAAACGAAGCCATACATAAAAAAATGTTCCAAAAACATATATACATCTCCTTATGTTTGATTTTTGCACGCACACTAAAAACTAATAATACAACTGTTGGATTTCTTTATATCAGTTTTGGCTCAAACATCTGTAACTCCCGGTCTAACTGTCTACCGTTACGTTGACGCAATTATTATTCCTATTCTGAAAGTTTTCCCTTTTAATTGTCTAGTTTTGCCCGTGATATTCCCGTGGACGGTGTGTATGTTACCCTTTCTGTGCGCCTGGCTGGTCTTTAATGCTTTCCGAGTACATCCCTGTCAGGCAGCGGGACCGGAGCTGTGACCTTTTCCCAGAGAGGCTCCTTACAGCCACGGCTATCAACCTAACCTTGGCAAAATAGAGAATAAAAACTGTTTCCTTCTACTTGGTAACAGGGCAGCACTAAAAAGCAGCCATTTGACCAGACTATAAAATAGCAAAAATGTAATTATGCATCTCTGCCAGGGTTCCATGTGTGTGGAATTTGCATGTTCTCCCCATGCTGTCGAGGGGTTTCCTCCGGGTACTCTGGTTAGCCCCCACATTGTCCGTAGGTGTGCATGTGTGAGTGAATGGTGTGTGAGTGTGCCCTGCGGTGGGCTGGCCCCCCATCCTGGGCTGCTCCTGGACCCCCTGTGGGATAGATTTGGGTAGGCCCTAGACCCCCCGTAACCCTGAAAACGACAAGCATCTTCAGAAAATGGATGGATGGATTGATGGATGAATTATGCACTGACAAAAAAATATTACAAAATTTATTTGTTGGGGGGGGGACTCTGTGTGATGGGACTCTGATGGGACCCCTATTGCCCCAGGGAACTGGCTGGCCTGACTGTCTCCTCTACACCAGTTCCATGAGGTGACCTCCTGAGATGCTTTTCCAGCTGTCCTGCAGGAGGTCCCACGTATATGCTGAGCTCTCACTGGCCGCTTTGACTTCAAACTCCTCCAAACCCATCTCTAATGGGTCTGGGTCAGGTCGCCAGGTCATGTGACATGGCACTCCATCGCGTTCCTTTTTAGGCAGCTTGGCGTACCCAGACTTTTGATCGGTGCTCTATGATTGTGGAACATGAAGAAGATCAAAGTGCAAAAGGGCATGCACCCCCTTATTAATACTGAATTTGATTGGCTGTGTAAGATCTGATTTTATTGCTGGAAACCTGATTGGAAAAATCACAATTTCTTCTTCAAAGTATAGCGGTAATTACGTTTGAATTTGCTTTACATCGATCTGTTAATTATTAAAGGACTTTTGGGACTAATTAATATTACTCATGACCTATATATGTAGAATGGTGATATATTGGTTTAATTTAACCTCAAATCTTAATAATCACCAATTACGGTTTATCGTGTCCAGTAGGGATATATACCTTGTGATCTCTGGCTTGCTGGTTCACGTCCCAGATTGGACATTGCGGTTAGATGTTACACAGCCCCGTTTCCAAAAAAGTTGGGGCACTGTGTAAAATGTAAACAAACAGAATGCAATGATATATTACAAATGATATAAACCCATATTTAATTGAAAATAGAAGAAAGACAACATATCAAATGTTAAAACTGAGAATTTAATGCCAGCAACATGTTTCAAAAAACTTGGGACAGAGGCACGTTTACCACTGCACTGCATGTTTATCACTGCGCTGCACGTTTAACACTGCGCTGCATGTTTATCACTGCGCTGCACGTTTAACACTGCGCTGCACGTTTACCACTGCGCTGCATCACCTCTCCTTTTAACAACACTCTGTAACCATTTGGGAACTGAAGAGACCAGTTTCTGGAGTTTTGAAGGTGAAACATTGTCCCATTCTTGCCTGATATAGGATTTTTAATGTTCAACAGTTGGGGGTCTCTCAGATTTTTTGTTTCATGATGCACCAAATGCTTTCAGCGGGTGACGGGTCTGGACTGCAGGCAGACCAGACTCTTCTGCTACGGAGCCCTGCTGTTGTAATACACGCAGAATGAGGTTTGGCATTGTCTTGCTGGAATATGCAAGGCCTTCCCTGAAAAAGACGTCTGGAGGGCAGCATATGTTGCTCCTGTATATATCGTTCAGCATCAATGGTGCCTTCCCAGGTGCACAGGCTACCCAACCCATGGGCACTAATGCACCCTCATACATCACGGATGCTGGCTTTTGACCTGTCCATTGATAACAAGCTAGATGACCCCTCTGCTCATTTGCCCAGAGGACGTGGCGTCCATGATTTCCAAGAAGAATCTGAAATTCTGATTTGTCAGACCACAGGACAGTCTTCCATTTTGCCTCAGTCCATCTTAAATGAGCTCAGGGCCAGAGAAGTCAGCGATAATCCTGGACCATGTTTAAATATGGTTTCTTCTTTGCGTGGTAGAGGTTCATCCTGCATTTGTGGATGCAGTGACGAGTTGTGTTCACAGACAATGGTTTTGGGAAGTGAGCAGAGCCCATGCAGTGATTTCCACTGTAGAATCGTGTCTGTTTTTAATGCAGGGCTGCCTGAGAAACTGAAGATCACAGCTGTATAATATTGGTTTTCGGACTTTTCCCTTGCGTACAGGGATTTTTCCGGATTCTCTGAATCTTTTAATAATATTATGTACCGTAGATGATGAAATTCCCAAATTCTTTTCAGTATTACATTGAAGAACATTATTCTTAAATTGTTTCACTATTTACCCACACAGTCTTTCACTGAGCAGTGAACCTCTCCCCATCTTCACTGCACAGAGACTCCGCCTCTCTGTGAGGCTCTATTTATTCCCAATCATTTTACTGGCCTGTTGCCAATTAATCTAATTAGTTGTGAGATATTCATCCAGGTGTTTTGCTTTAGTATCACGCGGCTTTTCCAGCCTTTTGTTGCCCCTGTGCCAACTTTTTTTGAAATGTGTTGCAGGCATCAAATTCAAATTGAATACATATTTGTCATAAAACAATAAAATATCTGCTTCAGCACCCGATATGTTGTCTTTGTCATATTTTAAATTAAACATGGCTTTATATGATTTGCAAATCATTGCATTCTGTTTTTATTCACATTTTACATAGCATCCCAACTTTTATGGAAAAATCATTTGAGTTCATTAATTTTAACAAGCTTCCAGCTGTTAAATGATTAGAAATAAATAATATGTGTTTGCTAGCGTGGTATAATAAGCCGGTATGTGCAGGAATGGGGGGTATATTACAGTAATGCTAGATGCTTTTGAAAAACCACGTATGTCAGCAACTACGTAAGACTGACTGTGGTTCTGGGTGTGTTGGAGATGCCCCCTGTGATTCGACAATGCGATTGATACATGCTGTGTGTGTATTACGCTGGATAAAATATGTGTGTCGGTGTCCTGTCACAGGCTGGAGTGCAGTGCGTTACGTCCTCTGTCATCTGGAACAAAATAAATACGAGTCAGCTCAATAACAATGTAATCAGACACACCTCTAATCCTCGGCAATATCCAATGGCTAGATATTAGTTTAGTGTACTAAGCGACTCGGGGATGCTTTATACGAATTCGTAATTAAAAGCTTAGCATCTCATATCGATAACAAAGCAACTGTGATCAAAAGATTAATTATTAATTCTTTGTTAATGAGATCACGAACTTAAGAAGTTCGTGAAAGCCATTCCCAGTAATAATGCTGTTTTAATGATAGAAGCGTGGTACTGGTAGCCTACTAATAGAGTTAAATAATTTCAGTGTTTTGTTGAGCTTTTGAATTAGTCTTTTTTTCGAGTGCAATCGAGCATATTTCATGTTTAGGATCTAAGGATGAATTACAGCCCGTGTTGGATGAGATGTGAATACTGGGCGCGATCGACTTCATGCAGCCGCTTTCAGCGCTGGCTTAAAGCAATGCATTATGGTCCTGACGCAATGCATTATTATTAGATTATTATTATTTTAATTAATGTCATAAAGAAGATATACAGCAAAATCAATATAAAACATAAAATATAGAGTTTAACGCTAGGGGGGAAAATCACTTATATTAAGATTCCTAATACAGAACAAGCCGTTACAGTTCTAACTGCCTTTTGTTTTGAAGAGTACTTAATTGAACAAATGTATTGTTTGAACTCTTTCTCAAAAGCAATAAAACATGGCTTCCTACCCGTAAATTTACATTTATGTATATGGAATTTTGCCATCAAAATAATAAGGTTAATCATGTACACATGGTTAGATGTTTTTGTCCGGCATAATAAGCCGGCGCTGCAAAACGTCACCATGTCACATGGTACAAAATCCTCGCGAGAGCAAGACGACTTAAGACAGCTCGCGCGGCAGCTCTCAGCTGGCTGCGCAAACTGGAATCGCCTCCGTGACGACACAACTTTGCCCTTATTGGCTGGAGAGTTTTAGTCACACGCATGACGTTTGAATCCCAGGAAGTTCTGAAGCGTTACCTGCTATTTCTGCCGAATATCACGTAAAGCAGTGAGAACTGGTTTTCAGTTTATTTACCTGGTAAAATTAAATTTAAGTAAATGCTCTAATAGTACACGTAAGTTAGTGATTTATTTATTGTTAGTTACTGTAATGTTGCGCTGCTTTATTTGTTTAATCGTTATCCTTCTGGCAGTGCGGCCATTGCAGTCAGGTCTCGCACAGTACGAGCAGCAGAAGTTGTCCGACTTGGCTGCAGTTAGTTTATGCTCCATCCCTGCAACCGCCAGCAGATGGCGCCTCACGTCACGGCAGCCGCAGACGGACCTGAGCCCAAGGCGACCGCAGCCTCTGACTGTTGGAGATGCGCCTAAGGTGATGCGGCCGGATCAGCCGAATGCCGCACTCAGGTCACCCCATGTCTGCAGTATCTAACCAGCGACGCGGGTGTTTCTTTTAAGACAAAAGCCAGACGTTTCCTGTGGTAAGAACCGCGCTTCCTGCGCTCCACCATGTGTTGCTCTATCAAAGGTGATAATCGCCCTCCTCTTCATATCTAACGAGCTTTCGCCAAAATTTAGAGGCAGCTAAAGTCCCCCTGCCCCCGCCTGAGAGCCGGCCGTAAGCCGGTCTGACGGCGCCCACAAAAGCACCAAAATTATCATGAAAGGTGTTAAAATGAAGCCGATTGCGCAGAAGTGGTGCCTGTTTGATGGGAGAAATGTCACCAAACGGGTGGATGTGGGGTCTAGCCACATGGGCGTCACCTGCACCGACTGGAGTGACACTTAACCACGGCCGCGGATGGTCGAGATCCCAGTGTAGCTTATTTATCACATAAAATGAATTCTGAGATGCTTTAATTGTTAGGTCCAGTTTTATCCATCGCTGTTTTGAGAAAGCACGACACGCAATTATGAAAATCCGGCTCCCAAGAAAATCGCATTTTAAATTATATGAAATTTTATCTCCCATTTACTCAAGCAGCGTCGATTATTTTGAAATTCGTTTCGATACATTTTTGCTGAATTTTACATCAGTGTCAGATAGTTTCCATCCATCAGTTTTCCCGCCGCTGATTCCATGTCTTTATTACTTTGCTGAGGGTATCTTTTAGTTTCCTGAATACATTAAATCTCATGGATAATTCACGCTTACCCGTACAGGTCATTTTAAAAACACTCTGCATGATATGTATATGCAGTGCTTACAGTGTCCGCTTTCCTCGGGGCCTGAAGAAGTTTTTGGAGCGACTGCGTGCTGCTGCTCCCTCTAGTGGTCGAATATTTGAACCAGGCGAAGTTCATAAACATTGCAGAACTGAATAATATTGCCTAAGTCGTATCACTTCTGGATCAGACTTACCAGTGCTTTCCTTATATACGTATAATCTACAGCATTTTTACTATTCATTTTAAAACTGTGTACGTTGTTTCGGTGTTTTTATTACATATGCGCTACAGCGATGGTTCTGTAATTATGCATCTAAAACCAAAATGGATAAGGAACAAAACTAAATGACAAATAAATTAAAGCATAACTCGTTTTTCTTTGTATGGCTCATTGTGTGGTGAGGCAGAATGTTTGTAATAATGTAGCGCTGATGGCATTAATTATGTCCGCCTGTTTTTCTGGGCTGAATCTGGACGGCCTCGTTTCTGCTGACGTTACGGCAGTTGCCGGGTCTCTCACCCGTCCCTGTCTGAGTGACATGATTAACGGAAACATTAATCAGCTTTTGGGTCCACCCTCTACTCAGTTATGTGGGATGATTTTACATTCTTAAGGGTACGACACCAACTCTCCATTTGGGATTTGAACTCATCTGATTATTTGACCATTATGGTATTTGCATTCCCGGACAATGTTGCCCCATAGGGAGATGGATCTCAGCTCTACTGCCGACGTTATAAACACCGTGCCGTTGCTCCTCCCCCGTCCAGGGCGAGACAAAGGATGTCGGAGGAAACGAGCAGCTGTTTTTCAGACGGCAGTGCCACCCTGTCGCACGAGAGGGCGCCAGAGAGCAACAAAACACTGAAACCCAATTACTACGGAGAATATGCGGTCCTGAAACAATACATATTGTGAGTATAAACCATAAAAGTAAAACAGCACAAATAAAGTAATTAGTGGGTTTTCAAGGTCTTTGTGGATGCAAGCATTGTAATTATCGCCAACGGCATGAAATAGTGAGATGTTTTGCTTAAGTTTAACTTATAATAAGTTTTGCTGCAACATCCTTAGCAGCCATTGGCCCTGACTGGCGAATTATACGCCTTCTCTCCCTAGCAACTGCTAAATATAGCAAGTGAACAGAACTGTTGTGGAATTTAATAAATCAAGAAAGTAAATTCCAGCATAATAAATTTATTGGTAGGTGGAGTACAAGGTCAGAGAACACCTTCCTCTCTCTCGGGCTTTTATAAAATTGCAACTCAAACAAAAGCGACACAGTGCAAGAAATATCTGTATTTTATTATGTTATTTTAATATTCCCAAGTTCCACTGTCTCAGAGCCAAAGTCAGCTTGGCTGAAATAGGTTGCACACAAGAGAGCCAATCTGTCTAGGTACGTATGTGAATAAACACACAATTTATATATTTTTAACCTGCAATCATCTTGATTTTTCACTTGGAAGACTGACAGCTAATGACTTGCATGACCCTTCAGATCGATGGCCAGAAGCTTGACCAAGAGCGGTGCTTGATCCAGCTCATGTCCTCCAGGGATGACCCTATATCTTTGGACATTGCCCGTGCCTGGAAATAATTGGTCCATGCTCTTCTATTATGCATCAGTGTCTGCAGGCGATATATCTTGTTCGCTAATTAGCGCACCTTCCTTGAGGCGCTGATGAGGTTGGAGGATGTTCAGGCAGGCAGCTGGCAGAGTCCCGTACTCTGCGATTTCAGCGACGTGGCCGTGGTGGGCCTGCTTGGGGGGAGGGGGCATCTCCACCCTTCCGTACAGCAGGTGTGGGGTTTAGCAGACAGCTCACTGGGTTGTGCGCGCTTCTCTGTGTGAATCCCGTACAGCAACCCAGCATGGCTCAGTTGCCACAATTTAGCAGACTGAGCCCTCCAGTGGGTGATGTCCTCAGCATACTGGCCTTATGTGGGCTGGATAATCCGGTTGAATGCACTGGTTCTCAGTGTGAGAGTACATGTGCATTGCTTTCAGCCTGCAAGCGCCAGATCCCTGTTTAATGTGTGAGTTTGCGTACATGCGTGTGTGTGCGCACTGCAGACAGATGGGTAGATGCGTGGAGAAGCTGCTAGACTCAGTCATGGGTAGGGAGTGTCCAGTTGTGATGATGTAGAAACCATCTACCTAGAAGCTTGCTTGTGTCACAGTTGCCCTTCAGGTTGATATGAAACATTCCCAGGCTCTGCTGACATGTCAGACATGGAGATGAGTTTGGCTGGTTGAGGTGAATGAATGAGTCTGGCCGGTCCAGGTAGGATGAGCACGCCTACAGTGTGAAGTAGTGAGAAGGTGCCACGTGAGTGTGTTTCCGCAGGAGCAAGGCCAGGCCTCTGCACCCCTGGCAGGAAGACGGAAGGGGCCGGTGGCTTCAGGAAATGGAGAAATCAAAGCCGTCTTATTGGATGCCTCCGAGGTTGGCGACGGTCTGTTGAGAGCACTTCCCTAACGCGAGCGTGAAACCTCCAGCCTCCGTGTCAACATCGGGATTCCGTCTCCACGGCGGTACAGGTAATGAATCGTACCCGTTTAGCCCAAAGTCTTACAGTCATCACAGCCTCCTGGTTTATTAAAACATGGGAGAAGCTAGAAAGCGGGGGCGAGAGGCAGCGGTACCCGCATCGGGCGGCCTTTGGGAGACCCGGCTCACGCCTCGATCATGCTCCGGCCTCTTCTGACGGCACGTCTTAGCCGGCTCAGCTACCTGCAGGAAGCCTGACTAATAAATGGGGAAGAAACCAACTTGAGACATTGGGGGCTGCTGTTTGGATTGGACCGAGAAGTAAGTGCACAAGTCGTCCGAATGAGATTAGCCAGGCGTCGGGCCAGAGCGAATCGGCGCGACCGGAGCAGAAGCTGGGCTCTGCTGCCAGCAGCTACTCCCTGAAAGGCTTTCGATGGCGGCGACCGCACGTATTCGCGGGACGGGCGAAGTTATTGCGGGGGGTGGGGGTGGGGATCATTTGCATACTTAAAAAGAGTGAAAACTGTGAATAGAATTCCAGGGTGTCAATGTGGTGTCAGGCTCATTGTCTCGGAGAATCTTCTGTGTGTTTTTTTGTTCGTGTCAGAGTCTTTTGCAGCTCAGTCTTTATAAGTTCTGCGATTTAATTTATCTGGCACGTTCTGGTTGTTAGGCTCAATTCTCGGCGGGTCCGGAGGCTTTGTTATAATTTAACCAATAGGGGGAGACAAAACATCACAAGTTAATGAACTCGCTCCCCGTAGTAATCAATATTCCCAGAGTCTCTCATTAAACATCTGAATAATCAACTGTGATGGCATATGCATTGTTTTTGGGCCAAAAGGAAATTAAGAAGGGCTTGTGTTGTTCTAACTGAGGAAGGGAGAATTAAACACCAGGGATAGGCAGGGATTTTGCAGGTTTTAAAGTAACCTTTCAGCTGAGAAAACATTCAGCTCTGTAAAACCAGAGTGTGTGAACCTCTGTGGCTTCTACCATTAAAAAAACACTGTGGGGACACTGGTGGCATGTCAAAGAATGGGACTTGTTTATGGGGAGGTGGCTATGTGCAGAAAAGCGAGTGAAGAGTGAATTGAGGGAGATTTAATGGGGAAAAGTCAGGTGAGAGGAAATGAAAGAAAAGTTAATCAGAAAATGTCATAAAAAAAGGCACAATACCAAGAAAGGCAGGATGGGGAAATGGAAGGTATCATGCTGTCAAAGTAACTCAACTAATTAAAGTGACATCCCAGGGTGGGGGCTTCACTGCGGCCCCCCAGTACCCAGCGTGTGCGACTGGGGGCGGCTCAGCTGGTTAGGCTGCTGTGCCCGTAACCAGAAGGTCGCTAGTTCAAGTCCTGGCAGTGGCAGAGTCTGTTGACCCCCTGAGCAATGCCCATAGTCCACAGTCTGCCTGTCCCTGATCTCTCTCAAAAAAAAATGTCTGTCACTTTGAATAGACGTGTCTGCTAAATTAATGTGCAATTTAGGAGGTTTGGAGCGGGTGAGCGTTCTGGGTGGGGAGTCAGAGCGGAGGTGATTCCTGCTGTAAATGTGCAAAAATGTAATCAGAAATATACGCTTCATGTGAAGATGACGGTCATTTGTTTATTCTGACCGGACTCTCGCGCTTGGTGCTGCCAGGCGGTGGAAAATAATGATTATCTAACAGGCATAATTGTCTTTGTGCGGGAGGCTACACTAACAGACGGCCATATCTGTTAACATGGATGTGATATCCTTTGAAACCAGATGCACCCCGTGAAGGTCATGAGGAGTATCAGGTGATGAAGCATAGTCATGATGGAAAGGGGGCCCGAGAGCGGCGACGTGGCCCCCTGACATGCATATGTACGGGCAGCCCGAGCCGGCGTTGTGCTCAAGGCAGTCGCCTCCTCGCCGGTTCAGGCCTCTGGTTACAGGCCCCATGAAAACATGCAAAAGCTGCCACCGCCAGACTGGCCTGATCCGGACCCCGGATCGTTTTACCCACAGCCCCGGCCTGCATGAGTGAGGACCGTTTCTGCTCGTACCCGGAGCAGATGGTAGCTGCCATGTCTGTCGCCACACGAACACCAAGAACAAAGCGAGCGTCAAATCACTGTCATAACTGACAGCTCCTACCCTTCCTCCCCAGCCCCTATTACCCCCATCCTCCAGGTTTAAACGGATTTGAACAAGAAGCTTCATCGACAAACACCGGTTCAGTCAAGTCAAGTCAGCTTATCTATCAGGAAGAAGAAGGTTTAACAGGGTCTCCTGACCCACCCTAGGAGTGCGGGGGTGGGGGGGGGGCATTTCTCATTCCAGGTTTGCAGGGATTTGACATTTTAAAGGGTCCTGGCGATGTTGGGCTGTCCAGGAGGGATGACCGCACATTTCATTTCTGTAATAGTGTCACAAAAACGCTTGAAAGACTTTCCCCACATATCGCTTTATAATCTGTCATAAGAGTGTTATATAACGCAGAACAGAGTAAACAGCCCCTGTTATTTATCATCTGCTTCTGAGTTTTCCTGCTTTGGGGCACAAAATCTGGATTTAACTCTGATCATATGAGGCACCTGGATTTACAGATTACCCACTAATACGCAGGTGTGTATGCTACTCAAGGGCTAAGCTAAATTCTTTTAATGGGAAGTTCCTGCTGTACCGCAAACAGCCACTAAGTGGGGCTATTTCATGCAAAGTGAGCCTGGTCTTACGAAAGTGCTGTTTGGCATTGTGAAGATTTACACACCACTCCCCTCATTTATTCTGCTTTTAACAGTAAGCTGCAACTGCAACATTTTGAATCATCCAAGTTCCGTGTTCGGTTTGTACAATAGATCAGAGCATTACGTTTAATATCTCGAAACCTGAGGTAAGCTAAGTATTTCTCACCTAAAAGGCTTTGGTGTCAGGGACTGGGGCTGCATGAAACAGCAGCTGTTTCGAAAATGAGCGATCTGAGTGCTGAAATGTGGGCCTTTTTCTTGGCTGGTGTGGCTCTGATCCCAGGATCCTGCTTTTCCATTCATTACTGAAGCAGCGCTACACCTGTCCTTTCTAATAACGGGATGGTATCAGCATCATTCAGCCAGAAGGATGGGATACGTACCAGGAGTGGAAGTGGTCAGGCACTGTTTCAGGATGCTGCTTGAGGAGGCCTGCAAGAGGCATGGTGTTTCAAATCCATCCAACCTTCCATCCATCCACTTTTCCTGCTGAGGGTAGGGGTGTGTGGAATGTTGCTTATCCTAGGTGGCACAGGGTGTGATGTTGAAGACACCCTGGACAGGATCCCATGTTCTCAGTTCAAAGACAGACTATTAAGGAGAATACCTTGTTTAAAAAAAAAAAAGAACGTTAATACACATTGCCTCTCGCTCCTG
>JAODJX010000033.1:98847-110321 GCA_026776945.1 Isichthys henryi | reverse complement strand
CCCCCCCCCCCCCCCCCCCCCCCCCCCCCCCCCCGCCCCCCCCCCGCCCCCCCCCCCCCCCCCCCCCCCCCCCCCCCTCACATGGCGAAGTTGGTAAGCTGGAGACAGCGCCCCCCCACTCTCGTCCTGCAGTTATGGTTGCATGGGCTGTATTTTCACTCAAAGCAGTACACATGACATTATTGCCATTGTTCCACTGTTCGGGGTAGGAAGAGGGGGTTTGCTAAAAAAATTTATTCTCTACCCCCCCCCCCTTTATTAACAGAAGACAGGAACTGAAAACTTAGTGAATGTTTGTAGCTGTTTTTCACATGGACAACAGAAATGGGGTGTTTTTCAATAGCAAGAACATGAAGATCGTTCTTATCGTTTTTACAAGACCGGTCTCGCTAACTTCTCTCCTAAGAACGATCCTGGGACACAATGATGGAATTGGTCTCGTTTGGCGAGGATGCAACTGATGTATCCTTGATATTTGGGGTGGGGGCAAGAACGACATCTGGCGATTTTTACCGAACTGGTCTTCAGCAATGGAAGACGTAAGATGGGTATGTACGGACGTGTGCTCAAGTACACATACCGGGGAACACCCAAGGGTTTACCCCCTGGTGTCTCAGCCCGACAGCACAACTGGCATTAAAGGGGAGTTGTATTAAAGGGGCGTTGCATTAAAGGGGAGTTGTATTAAAGGGGCGTTGCATTAAAGGGGCATTGCATTAAAGGGGCGTTGCATTAAAGGGGCGTTGTGTACCGTTAGAAGGCCCCTGGTCCTCCTGAAGTCCCATCAAGACCTTCCATTCATATATGCCTATGATTTAATGACTATTGCAATCAATCAAAATCACTGTATATGTTTTAAAGTGACATATCTTTTAAGTGCAGAGGGGTGGGGGCTTGGGGGCAGAGAACATTCCTGAAAATGTAAAGTGTTGTCACCAAGGAGAAGCCTTTATGTCCAGCTGCTGGTCACGTTTATTCACATTCATCATAATTCCAACAAATGCATATTTTTTGGAAAAAAATGTACAGATGACAGTTTAAGGGTAAATATAGCGAGGTCTCATAATTGGGGCCATCCTCACAGTTTAAGGGATTAAAAAACCTAAAAAAATACTTACATGAACTACACTTGAACAAGGCACTTACGTTTTATGATTTGTGAATAATTCATTGTAAATTTATTAATAATTCCCAGGAATTCATGAATAATTACTGGAATTTAATTAATTCAATTAATTACAGCCTTGCTGCATGTAGAGGGATGATTAGCTGTGAGTTAAGTCCCTGGGAATGGGTGGTTATTCCGAAGGCCGTGATGTCACAGCAAAGATCACAAACCGCCCTAAATCGCGATTGGGCCAAAACCCCGGCACCAACCGCAGCTGCCCCCCCCCCGTTCCTGCCTCTCCCCTCCAGACCCTTTAAATGTCGCTGCGCATTTGTTGCAGGACGGGAGTAACCTGACGAGCTGCGTTACATCACTGAGGGGGTTTGCCAGCTAGGTGGAGCCACTGAGATATACGTTCCTCCACCCCCACCACCCCCAAGTAAAGAAGGACTCTAGTAGATACAGAAGTCAAGGAGGAACATTTAATGCAGCCTGACCTTTTGAAAAGGGCAGGTGCTGTGTTCCTGTACTGTACCCCATTCTCTCTTTATTTACATTTTCTGGTGGGGGGGAAGCTTTCAGTGAAGTCTACACATGCTGTTTTCCATTTGGTCCTGGGAGACGATCCATCTTCCCCTCGTTCCATTTCTCTCTCCCGTTCTCTCTCTTTCCCTCCTTTTTTTCCCCTCTGTGTTATGCACTCGCTAATTTATCCTTTCGCTACGGTGTCCTGTCATCTCCCCATTTTTCTTGCCGTGCGTCTAATCCGAGAGAATCCCGGCCGAATCCTTTGATTGTGTGTTTGGACGCCGTCCACTTCTAAGGCAGAGATTTAATGGGCTCCTCGGCACTTGTTGCTCCCCATTCGTCTGGCAGGATGGCTGCAGACGCTTGTTTTAATAAGTGTGCTTGCCATTTAATTAACCGGGGGGGACGGCCGCTCTTCATCACGCTATTTATCTGCGATGTGGCAGCGCTTCTTGTTTAACTTTCTTCATCCTCGAGGGGAGTTTGTCGTCCCTCCCCCCCCCCCGAAATTTTACCCCTTTTTTTTCTTTTGAGCTCCGCATCCAACGCAGATGCTGATTGGAGGCACCTGTAAGGCAGATGCTGATTGGAGGCCACCTGTAAGGCTGCAACATTCCAATCACAGCAACCAAAAAACCTTCCAATCACAGGCACAGCATCCTAATGTACTGAGCCACAGGCCCCCCTCCCGTAACATGTTTTTACATGCTACACACATCGCCCCTCGACGATGTACCGCAGAGCTGAGTTATGGATGCGGTCACTGCCTTCGCTGGCCATTCAGCCGTGAGACGCCACGGTTCAACTAAATCCGACTGAACTGAACCTAGCTTGTTTTAATGAGTTTAAAACTCTGCTGCTAAATTAAGTAATTCTTCATTTTCTTTTAAGTTCTGTCAAACGCACCTGTCCAGCACTTGTTAAAGGCATGCACTGACTCACAGCCGATGCTTACTGACCGGCGCAAATGAATAAGTTCAATTTGAAAGACAACTAACAGCCATCCATCTTCCAAACCGCTTATCCTACTGGGTCGCGGGGGTCCGGATCTTATCCCGGAAGCAATGGGCACGAGGCAGGGAACAACCCAGGATGGGGGGCCAGCCCATCGCAGGGCACACTCACACACCATTCACTCTCACATGCACGCCTATGGGCAATTTAGCAACTCCAATTAGCCTCAGCATGTTGGACTGGGCCCCAGTGAGGCAACAGTGCTAACCACTGCACTACCATGCCTCCCCCAGGCAACTAACATTTGAGGAAAAAAATGGGGGGATGTTTAGTCCCCGAGCACGACCCTTAACCCCTCAGTTATACGTCGCTTTGGAGAAAAGCGTCTGATAGATAAAATGGAAAGAAAAATGCAAATGATGAAATAGAAGATGGAGCCAGCAAAGGCTGTGTGGACACTCGGGGGCATTCGCTCTCTTTTGTGGAGTCTCACACTTAAGACGATGACTCAGAGGGATAATTAGATCTGCAATCTGTCCTTCCTCCCCTTTTCTCACTGGTCGCATCTCGAGCACCTTATCAGAGCCCCGATCGGCACCATCAGCGAGGCGGTTCTGGATGCTTCTCTGTGCCGCCACATTTCTGTCAGGCAGCCCATAATTTGCCCGTTAAATCCGGAATAAGCAAACAAAGTTCTCCTCCAGGGCAAAGACAGAATTAAACGGCATGTACCCACGCGTCGCTGTGAGAAGGATTACGGCAGAAACGATTTCTCCTAAAATGCATTTTCTCGCCGGCTTTCCGGAAGACGGCTGCACGGTCGCTCTCCTTAGCTAGAACATGCGCTTTCACGGTCCTTCCCTGTGGCTGGTCGCATGCCACAGACAGTCAAATACAACTTTCCGGCAAAACCGAGGTAGGAGGAATTAGCCGGTGGAGTTTTGTTTTAATCCACTTTGCGGTGTTTACACCGTTAATGAATACGCGCTTGGAAGCAGAGGCCCCATTTCCCGAGGGGTGGCGAATGGGCTGGAGGGCCCCGCTCGCTGTTTGGTAACCTTCCCGATAACGAGGGTGAGGCCTGTGCTTGTCCTCTTCCAGGGGCCTCCTCCTGGTGATGCATGTCCCCTCACTCCCACTGGCATCGTTTTTAACCGGCTAAAACTAAAAGCTCTTTACAAAACAGGAAGGCGAATCTGTGTCACGTATTACTGATCATCTAGACCTCGGCCACCTTCCAGGATAGGCTCCAGACTCAGTGCGACCATGAAAACTAGATAAGAGGAAGATGGCGTAAAAGAGGGATGGAAGGATGGATAAAACCATCATACAGCCTCTGAATGAACCAGAAAATGACCCAGCAGAGGCTCGGAGCCGTAGTCTGCCGAGAAATTTGAACTGTCAGCACTAGCACCCATTTACCTGGGCTAGTTTTACTTAGACAGGTCTCAATCAGGTAGGGTGTCCTGACAGACGGACAGGGAGGATCCGACAGTAAGAGAGGGCAGGACCTCATCTTCTGCCGTCACGGTTATATATAGCGATTGTTTTCACGACACGTCAAAGCTCCGCGCTAAATATAGGAGCCATTTGTCTTGTCATTAGACGCCGGGATGAAAAGGTCGAGGCTGCGACTGGATTAACACGCTGAGCTACCGGACTTTTACACGCCGCTAATGAACTGCGGACACGGCAGGCCCCTGCTCTGTGCGCCTGACCGGACCGCGCCAAATTCCGCCGGGGGGAACCGGTCCAAAAAGCCACTGCCAGACGGAAGCACACGCTGGGGTGTGGGTCCCACACACTTTTAAGTGGGCACTATCATAACGGGGCCCAAGCTGGGGGCCCCGAGGGAGGCCCCCCCACCCCAAAACCGTGCTCTCAGGGGCAGAGGGGCGGTGGTTTCGGATGTTACATAGCTAGACACACCGCCATTGAAGAGTGTTTTCAAAAAGCGGTATTAAAAACAGTGTGTGATTTTACGCTGGGAGATGGATGGACCTACGTACTCAAAAATAGGAACGGCTGTGAGGTGCTTTTAAAATACATAAAAAAATCAATTATAAATAAAATAAAATAAAATGCTACCCACATAACATAGGCCCAAATCTGCACCTCACAGCACCTCAGACTGCTCATTTTCAAGCGACAGCCTGGCCTGGCCCCCGAATCACAGAGTCTCACAACCCCACATTTGTGTCACTGTGGATGTCTTGCTGCTTCCTGGTCAGTCACACCTCAGACCCCCCCTCCAAAAGTTGTGGCTGCTGTCCCATGTTGTTCGTTGGGCTTGGTCACTGATGGCACTGTCCCTTTTCTCCGCTATGCGTGGGCCTCTTAGAAATGCGTAGGTGGACAGTAGTGTAGCACATGAGGCCGTGGTGGGGGGCATGCCTCCTGACCTCCTCGCATCCTCGGATCACGGCCGCTGACGATTTGATCACATTCATAGCAGTGGTCGCCGGGCTATTTTTAGCTTCTGTGGGGTATGGAGTTCAGGCTTTGTGGAGCTGAGCACAGCAGTAATAAGGCGGGTCTCCTCTCGGACCTCGAAAAGCCAATGGCACCTAAGCTCTGCCCCGACACCAGGTGGGTGTCGGTTTGAAGGTCGACCCTCCGGCGGCTCGCTGGGATGCAGTGTTTAAGTGTACAGACAAGATTAACAAGTGATGTGGAAAGAAGGTGGGGAGAGACGGAGAGGCTGGGCTTTACAGAGGCTGCGGGGGTGGGAGCAGGTGGGTATGGGTTCCAGGCTCGGCCTTCCAGAGAATCTCACACACACAGCTTGGCTTATGTCACCCGTACAGTCTACCAAACCCCCACCAGACACTCTTTCTCAAATCTGCGTCTCTTTTCATGTGATGCACAGGCCTGGCTGGATTGTAAAACTTAATTTATGTTTAATTTAGGTTGAAAAGGGAGAATCCCAGTAAAGTTGTCAGCCAGCTGGTTTGTTGTCCCAGAAAGTCAGAAGCTGTCCGCCAGTGCAGTGTCAGCTCAGTCACGTTAGTGGTCTGGCCCACCCTCCCTTTACAGGGAGTCCCCAGCCACCACCCCCTCAGAAGGTGGTGACCTGGGCAGCCGTCTGTGTCACGTGACGGGATCGTGTCAGTCGATGTGGCGATGTGCCTTTGGAAGCGTGTCAGATAATTATGGCTCTGAAGAAGGACTGGGAGTCATTGCGGAGGTGGAGGGGATTGGGAGGGATGGGGACAGGGTACTACAGTACATTACTGCAGGATCGGGGAGGGGTCCTACATCCTGGCTTAGTCCCACACGGTCTCGCTGGATTGGGACAATTCCTTGACAATCCCATGATTTTTCCTGTAATTTGAATTATTGTGTTATCCCAGCATTAATCGATCAATCAGCCCTATCCCCGTAAATTAGATTTCTGCTTTTCTGTATGTGGTTATTATCTATTGTATTCCTCTTTGAAGGAGGGGCAGGTCTTGCCCCTTGACCAATGGCGGATTCCTGCCTCAGTGCCTCAGTCAGCACCAGCCTTTCCATGGCATTGCTACAGCTATAAATTATTGTAGCCATCACAGAAAAGTAAAGCGGCAAGCGCCATAGTGGTTTAACAAATTTCCGGGATGGAGGGGCTCCCTTGACGTGTGTCCACTTTAACCAGGTCAACCAATCAATCCAGGCAACAGTATTCAAAGTTTCTTTGAGTAAATTTTCCAAGCAGTTAAAATATCACAACAGTTTAGGTACATTGTCACCTCTGAGCGACAGGTAAGAGTGACAGTATGTGGTTATGCAGAACAAGATAGATGTGACATCACCAGCATGTCCGAATGGGGGCAGGCAGGTGATGTAATCATGGGAGGTAGCCTTTGTAGGTGGGGGGTAAATAAATTCCTGTTCTTGGAGGATGCATCTTAGGGTGTGGGGTGCAGGAGCGTGTGCTAATGGCTCACAGAGGCACGCAGCAGTGCGTCGTGGGGTCGTCATGCCCCCCAGCTGTCAGTCACCATCACCATCACAGTCGTTATTTTACGTCCTGTCTGTAATTTGAATTAGCGGCCTTTCTTAGAACGCCTAATCGGACCGCCATTTACGCACTCTGAGCACGGCTACGTTCTGCTTCCTCGGGTTATTTTTGGCTGCGTGTGTGTTTTTTATTTGTAAGTAGCACGCAGGGTAATTAAAATAAACTGTTTACGTCGTGTTTGCAAAGCACAAGGACAAAAGTCATCGTGAGAGGCGCGGCAGTCACCAGTGATCTGGAGTGGCAGCCATTAAGCGCACAGGAGCTGCGATCCAGAGCGCTGGGCTGGCAGATGTGCTGACATTTCTGTTGCAGTCCTTGGCTTCGATAATTTGCAGAGTGCAAATGGGTGTTTACTTTTATTCTCTTGGACGAAATCGCGCACTGAGCACCCAGCTGTTACTGAGCACATTACAACAATGCAGAAACTACAAAATATATACAACAAATGTATTCATTTACATGAAAAAAGGGGTTAATTACAGACAAATATTCACATTGACACAAAGCAAAACAATAGATAAAGTTTCCAGGCCCAAGTTTCTAACCAATGTTTGCTTAAAATGTCGATGTACAAGGGCACAAAATACATACAATTACCTACACAGTGAGATTTAAATAATCTTAACATTATCAAGCTGACAAAAAACTACAATATAAAGAAAAGTAGAATGTTTTTCCACAATCAATAAACCTTTCTCCACACATTCAATCCGCTCGCCCTTTACTGCTTCACTGTGACCGATCTACGGAATCTCAGTTGTGCCAAAAAAACACGCAAACTCAAATTTAACATCATGTGGGATACGGTTTCTGTGAGATGGCCGGGCTCGCTGTCTGAACACCGAGATCACTCTCGGTTCCCGAAGCGCTGTACGTTTCGATGGGAGGCTCTTTGCAGAAGGCGACAGGTTAACACACGCTTGATGATCCCCCCAGTCGCTTTCAAGGCAGAGATGCGGTGCAGGTCACCAGGGCACTGTGAGAATTTGTACACAAGCAGCAGTGACAGCAATTTCCATTGTTTTTTTTCTCTTGTTTCTGGTATTTCATGTTGAATGTGGGACACATAGGATGTCATTATTAGAGCAGATTGGGGGAGGGGGTGGTCTCTGAAGGGGCAGATGGGCCTGGAATTGTGTGTATGGGAGGGTAGGGTGGAGTCGAGCTGGATTCCTTAGTCTTCAGTGTTAATGGTTTATGAACAGTTTCACAATCGCCGGGAAAATCGGAACATGACGCACAGTTCTCCAGTTGATAGCTCCGCTGAGGGGTTCACTTCTTCATTAAAAGCCAGCGTTTCAGCCGCGCTGACAGACCTGGGCTCCGAGTCTGGACCTGCGGGTATATCTCACCGCAGTCTGTCCGAATCTGCCTGCACCCTCACTATAAGTGCTTACAAAGACTGTAGCACATTACTGCGGCCCCAAGCTGTGTCAAAATCCCTGAAATGGCAGTTTACCTAAGTTTCGGCGTCCCACGTTTATGACGTGTAAACCCGCCATCGGCGGAAGGCCGCACCGCAGCCCGGTATGCAGAGACGTGTGTTTCACTGCTTCGATGGCGAGTTGAGGGCTGAAACAACAGCTCGAATCAAAGACGGGCAGAAAAACCTAAAAACAGAGCGACCCGAATCCGAACCCGAGCCCGAGCCTGCAGCCACGATGGTGAATTGATTACATTCAATGTTACAGCAGCTCCTTCAGTTCAGGATCTGAAGATTTCTGGACACAAATCTGTATAAGTGGAGGGATGTCATGAAGGTTTTTCCCCCGTCTTTTTCTTGCCAGGCTTTTTTTCTTGGAAAGGAGGGAGAGCTGTGGCTCCCACATAGACCTCAGATCTCCACCTGACATTCTGTAGACAGAAGTGCTGACTGATCAGTGTTTTAATTGACTTCCAGGTTTAAAGATCAGTAAGATCATCTCGGCTGCCAGAAGCCTCCAATGAGTAGAGAAGATCTGAGGGATGAAGTGGGGCGCTGTCCCTGGGCCTCGTGTTGGAGAGGCGTCGGGGGGGGGGCGCCGGTCGGCTCCGAGCCGGAGAAGGCATCACGGGCTTTGATCGCAAACCGCATCCATTCGGAAATAAACAAATTGCACTCAAACTTGCCGATCAGCACAATCTTGGTGTTTCCCGCAGCTCGACAAGCTGGTAGAAGCTGTTTCTTGTAATTATACGACTGACAGTTTTGAGAGTTTTCACACTGCTGTTTGCCTCTTCGGAAATGATTCGATATCGGCAGGAGAATGTAAAAATCCGCAAGGCACATGGTGAAAGTGAACGTTAATCTGAAAGGCGTCCAGCTGGCCAACGGCGCACATGAAACCCTCGGCAAAACGACTCTGGCAGCCTTGTTTACGAGTAGCATTACAGTGAGTAGTAAATCTCTCGTCAATAAAACTCACTACAACAAGTGTGCGGCCAAACAAACAGCTCATCCCCGCTTCCTGTGTGGGCCCCTATCGCCGTGTCCTTGTGCAGCGTCCGGTTATCGGGGGGCACGCAAGCACTAGTGCCCCACTGACAGCTCCCAAATCCAGGTCACAGCTTGAGGATCCTGCCCAGTTAGGACCAGTGCTCCTTGAGGGGGGTGGCCGGAGTAGGCAGGAAGTGGATGAAGAAAGACCATGTGAGTCACACTTGGCCCCCGATTGGCCGATGGGCATGTCTGACCTGAGGGAAAAAGCACGCAACAGCCAATCAGTCACATGGTCAGCAGGTGGAAGCCACGCCCCACCCCCTGTGCTGCCCACACATCCCCTCCATCGCTGCATGGCCGTACATGGGAGCTTGCACTCCCAGACATGCACAGTGCCAAGTCTATAGTGTGCAGAGAGACATCAGTCACGCCAGCTTGTGTCAGATTCAAACTAAACATTCTCATGTCACAACGTGGCATGTAGGTGAACCTGACCAGCCAGCCGCTGCTTTGGTACTTAACCTGTTCTAGTTAAAATGAAGTTGAAGTCCACAAGGTAGGAGTGTGTGTTCATGAGTAACACCCCCCCCCACCCCCTCACCCCCTGTGATGTAACATTTATCCTGCCGCATTTGATACAAAAATTATCCATACTGCGGTTTTAATCACCCGGTTTGAGAACCTCACACGCCCCCCTGTGTATTAAGGTCCCACTGCCTATTTTTTTTAATTAAACATCATACATCTGTAAAGGAAGGCTGTTTTTTTTACCCCAAGCTAAGTTCGGAGATCTGGCGTCTCACTGCATGTGCTGAATACAGAGGGACCGACTTTCACGCTCACGTGTTTCCTGTCTGGGCAGAACAGCGTCTTGTAAGGGGAGCCAAAACGTGACACAGGAGTGTGATTCACCGATAATTTAACGCGACAAATTGGCAAAATAATTCACTCATCCCAGGCACCGTGAGTGGGAGCTTTTAAACGGTTTACGTGCGTCAGGCCTGCGCGCCTGCAGAATCTGTTCCCCACAAATTGGACAAATTGGATTGATAACGGTTGGTACAGTATGCGATTTCCCACCGCGATATTACTCTGGCGTATTTTTCATGTCCTCCGTAATTGATTCCTAACGTCTTACAGTAATGCATTAGGCTTGACGCGTGTCCGCATTCGATGCGACTGCAATGCAAATTGTCTCATGTTTATGCGGGCCGATCAGCTTGGTGAACACGGCGAAATCACATTTCACCGGGCGATGATCTGTTTCGGCTGGAGAGACAAAGAGCAAAACAGAAGTAAGTCTTCATCTGTGGTCCTTCACCCATCCAGTCCTGCTTCCTGACTGGGGTCAAGAGTTCAGCGGGAAAATTGTTTTTATGGCTTTTTTAATGTGATTATTGTTTGTGCGTGTAGAATTGTCCTCATACAGCCTTGTATATACAGTGCTATATGAATTTTTGAAACAATATTAATAGGGCTGCCAGCACTGTACAGTGGACAAGAGTTAAAACCTGATCACTGGCGTTATAAAAACGCATAAAACAAAGGAGATATAACATCTATTATATGCAAAACGCAGGGCTCAAGGGCTCTGTGAGCATCGTTATATTGTCATTGGGGAGACATTTTTAATAACCTTGTTTTTTTAAACGCATCTGGAAATGTGGTTTATGTTTGATGTGTTTCACAAAGGGCCATTTTACGGCTGATAAGAAACACATGCCTTTCTCTCTACATGTAAATGTCGGCTGTGCTACAGCTTGGACTGGGAAACATCTCATCGTCCCCCACCCCCCCACCACCAACCTCCCAACCCCACAGCGGGACTATTAACCGGAGAGTTTTGAGTGGTGTGGAGGTGAGTCAGTTTTGGGGGTCACCCTTGTTTTGTCAGGAGGGGGTTCACGTGTCGGGGTCAAAGCTGGGCTGGCGTTTGCTGAACAAGGACACAGACTGATGGTGTTTAACGTCATTAGGGGGGCTCTGAACCCTAGCCGTGCTGGGTAAACACCTCCTGAGGCTGCAGTGGGGTCAGACGAGTGCTGGGTCTCCGGTGAAGGAGGGGTTGTCAACTGAGGCATGTGTGAGGTGGAGTGGGATGCATGGAGGTGGGGCTGGGGGTGCGCCATCCTCTCTCCTCAAGCTTCCCCAGCTGTGATCCACCTCCCTTCTAAGGAGATGAGAGGAGGCCTGCATTGTGCTGGGATGGTGATGCCAGCCCACAGGTCTACCCTGTCTGACTGAAGGCGGAAAGAAGTAAATATACTCATACTGATTTGAATGAGTGTCAGCTACCACTTCCAAATCTGGCCTTTGAGAGTTGACGTTCCTTTAATATCCATCCATCCATCCATCCATCCATTTTCCAAACCGCTTATCCTACTGGGTTGGGGGGGGGGGTCCGGAGCCTATCCCGGAAGCTATGAGCACGAGTCAGGGAACAACCCTGGTTGGGGGGCCAGCCC
>JAODJX010000033.1:58200-74226 GCA_026776945.1 Isichthys henryi | reverse complement strand
ACCCACCCACCCACAGACTGATTAAAGACCTACCGATATCAGGTGCATTCCAAATAAAATGGCAGACATCTTCAATAAAAATAAAAAAAAAAAAAAAAACTGACAAAGGCCAGAGTTGCACTTCAGCAGGTCTCCAGCAGGGCGGCGCAGAGCAGCAGAGAAAAGCCTCAGCTGACGTAATAATGATAATGAGAAACGCAAACGAAGCGCTTTACTAGCTAATGATCAGGCAGCATCTGCAGGTTTAATGTCGTTAATGCTGCAGGAGCTCGATCCACTTTTACCATTTTAATCATTTCAATTTTTTTTTCACTCTTTGCCTAATCAGTCTTTTCACCTTTTGTCAAATTTAAGTGTTATTTCCATCAAGTTCTTTTATTATATTTACATAGTTTTAAACTATTTAATTCTCTAATGTTGTTTATGTAAACTTCTGTTATGATGCTGTTGTAGTATCAGCACTAGTAATTAGCAATAGTGATTTTTCCCGTAAAACCCTGTTGTCAACCCACAGCTCGCTCGCTAATGTCTTTCGGTACTTGGAGTCAAATAACGCAGGACTGACTGAAGGTCTCTTCGAAACAAAAAAAGGGCCTCGTCCATGTAGGTTCATCGCCGTCCAGCGTCAAACCAGCGCGTCGTCTTGCCTTAACCATGATCCGCCGGCCTCCTGGATTTGGAGAAGCCTGGCTTGAGAACATCTGCTTTGGCCTGCAAGGTCCACGGAAACTCCGAATGCTAAATTAATTTTTGCCGGTAATGGGCTTATTCCAGCTCCACTCCATGTTATTATAATGTCCTGTATATATTAAAAGAAAATCCCAAATGCGCTCGTTCCTTTCTAATAAAAATAAAAGTTAATCTTTCATCGTTAGTGAATTCCAGGGCCGGCGCTCCTGTTGTTCATTAACACGTCGTGCGCTGGCTGCCCGCGGTTTATATACAGCCTAAATACAGGGCTTTATTGAAATAATTAGAGCCGTAAAAAGGGACATCATGGCGATACACATGGTGCTGGTTACAAACAAACATTAATTCTTACACTTTGTCGGCTAGCTTGTTAGCGTTAAACAACACATTAAAAACACAAAAAATGCAACAGACAGGCTGGTTTCAGGCCAACAATTTGCTTTCTATTTGTGGACACTAATTGCTCGGCGGAAGATCTACTGCGGCAATCAATTTAAAAGACAAAAGTCAGTCTTTGGTGGTCGAGTGGCCTCTCGTTTGTGGGGGGAGAAACATTTAGCATCGTTCGCCCTATTTGGATGGGGGGGTGTGGGGGAGGGGTTGGCTCGGAGCAGGCCTGAGTGATAAACTCCTCGCACGTTGTGTGGATTAAGTCGTCAAGATGGGAGTGAAGTGTAACGTCAAGGATTCTGAACCCCCCCAGTAGCCCGGCTAGGACCAGACATCCCGAAAAGCCCCCTCTTCGGAATCCGTGACACCGACGGCACCTGTCCTGAATGTCAGCTTCTCTGTTAGGTCTCCTTGGCGCTAAACGACTTTAAGGGCCCCGAGGAGGGGGAGCAACGTCTCCCTTTCAAAAAGAGCGCAGGGGTGTGGCTGTAGCGCAGCGAGGCGCGGTGGGCTGGCTCCAGAGCGGCGTGTGTCCGTCCTCGTGGCCTCATTCCCTCGCACGGCAGAGCGTGTCCCAACTGTTGTCAATTAATCAACGTAACGTGCACTAGTGAGCACAGTTTGAACAGCCATTAGCACAGGTGGCTCTATCCATCACGGCCAGCCGCTTATCCCTCCTTGTCGGGGGGGGCAAATGAAGCTTTTGGAGAAATGTAAACAACTCTCAGTGGACAATAGGAGTCCCCCGCCATTGCAGGGAGGCTTGGGTGTGTGAAATCAACTCCTTTCTTCTGCAGAAATGCTGACAGTAGAATGTCTCTCTATCTCGGTTTAGACAACAGTCATCCTTCGGTAAGAAAGGACGGAGGGGTGTTTTGCGTTTGGGTTTTTTCACATTTTATTGCCTTTTTTTTTTTTTTTTGCTTTTTTTGAAACAGCAGAGTCGCCTTCCAGCATCCTGCTGGTTTTTCAAAGTCAGACGATCTTTCCGTTAATTGCATTTGATATATTTTTCTGGAAACTGGGAACATGAAAATTGAGGAAGGTGACAGGGAAGCAATTAGCGATCCGCATCTTTCTACAGAGATAAAAAAGAAACGTCTTTCGGGGGGGGAGGGGATCTAGTGGGGGCTGTAAATCAATTAGCACTGGGTGAAAGACACAAAGGAGATGAGGAATGCCAGGGGGGCCGTGCCCGCGGCAAGATGGTGGCAGCAGCTAATTTTCAGGCAAAGTGCGGTGGCCCTAGCTGTGGTTTAGCATCTCTGCCATGAAGGTAAGCATTCAGGTGTCCCTCTCCCGCAGCCCGAAAACAAATGCTGATGCGGACGGCGACGCTTTGAAGCAGATTTAATTCACCACAGGGGGAGAAAAAAACGGGAAAGATTTAAAAGAAGCAAATTAATCTGAGCCCCTTACAATCGACGCGATAATAACATATATCTCCACAATCTGGCAGTGGCAGATTGCCTGTCGGCTTGTTTATTTGTTTATTTATTTATTTATTATTTTTTTACCCCCCCGGTTATCTAAATTGCACCTCGCCTAGCCCGGCACCGTGGGTCTGTGAAACAGCAGCGCGCTCAACCCGCAAATTGCAGGGACACTGATGCCGGCCCCCACGCTGGCCACGTCCTGATTTTACGATGATTCCGGAGATGATTTCACACCCCCTCCCCCACACCCCTTGCTACATTAGTGCTGTTCCGTGCACAGATTTGAATAGCGGATGTGGGAGGGGGGCAAGCATGCAGGGCCGGGGAGAAGGTGGGGAGGAGGGGGTGATTTAATCTCATCAATCGCAATTAACTTCAAAAGAGGGAGGCAGGTGTAGACTGAGTGCTGGCGTCACGCGGGAAAATGAAACAAGAGCCCGAACTCATTAATAAAGCGGCTGTGGTGGGATCCTCGGGGGCGCTTGGGGGGGCGGGCATTCCGGGGAGGCGCTGTCCGGACTTCAGAATCCCGGGAACGTTCTCCCAGGAGAAAACCAAATTCCGTTTAACAAGGTCACTGCCTAATAACATTATCAAAATTTTACCAAATTTAATATCATTCATCTGGTACGGTGAAGTGCTCTCACGCAGATATGTGGTATGGACCAGTGCATGACGTCTATATAAATTACCCCCCCCCCACCCCCCGTCCTTTCTTGGTCTCCCGTGTCCTTTCCACGTCTTAATTTCCTTAAAAGCATGATGCTTTACGAATTTAAACACTGTCATTTAATTGCTCACTGTACTAAACAAAATTAGGCCCATATTTCAGTCAGACCATGCTCGGGGAACGAAACTTCAACAATGTAATTAAAAACGGCGTTAAAGATTACGAAAACCAATACTACTTAATGAAAAAAGGAGAGATAATTTTCTTCACACTGTGGGGGGCGAGGGCGTGACCAGGAAGCCGGAGAACCTTCCGGAGATGTTAGTGGAGAGAAGGAGCCATTCGTGTGGCTGGGGGAATGTGGGGGGGGGGGGGGGGGCGGGGGGCTGGGGGGGGCGGGGGGGGGGCACAGGGCGCAATACGGGGCAGGTGAGACAAATGAGGGGGATCAGCTGAGTCGCAGTGGTTAACAGAAGCCTGCTGTACGGGACGGCACACAGGCTCCAACCAGGCGGGGGGGCAGAGGGATGGCATGAATCCCCCATTGAAATGTAATGTGACATGTGCAGGTATCGTGGGAAATCCCTCCTTGACTCTCTGCGCCCCCTAATCGACAACAGGTGGGTCTTCGACTGCATTGTTTCCAAACTGGAGCATCGGCAAATGAATGACTAGGATCATCTTCTCCTCACGACTTCCGACATGTTCAGCTTTTAACATTTGAGTCAACGGTGAAGATTGACAGGCTGCTGCTCTACCGTGGGTTTAACAGCCCGATTGTTTCACAGAACTGAGACGGACCCTTTGCGTGAGCCATTGTTTAGCTGTGACCTGGGAGGCAGAACACAAATAAGCGCAGAAATCACGGTGGCGCAGACCTCAACCGAATATCCGCTCTCTGATCTCTGCAATGGCAAAGCGGCGTGGGGAATGGGGTCATGGATACAGCTGAAGGTCTTTGTTCTGCAGCACGCTGCCTGACTGTGGCCGGGTCGCTGTCCTTATTGCCTGTGTTGACAGCGAGGCCGCTATCTCTGAATTAGCGGTGTCCGGTTACGCTTTCTTTACGGTTCTGATTAACTGGCTGAGTTTAAAGCGGCCTTTTAACAGAGAGAGAAAAAAATAAAACCACATTCTCTTTGAATAATCAGTTCATAACTCCGGTGCCCCCTCCTTGATTACCCGGCCTGATTCAACCAGCTTTCAGGCAGGGAGTTTAGTAATTAACGGGAATCTTGACAGCCGTTTTTTCCAGAAAGGTCTTCGCGGAGGATCTCAATGCCGTGTCGTTTGCCAGTCGCCCTGATTTCGTAATTAGAATATAAAGACGTGCACCATGTTTAATTGGACAAATTATTGGTGACCTACATCACACAAAAAAACAGATGTGGTAGATGGTAGCTTGGGAGGGGTGGGCGGGGGGGGGGGGCGCGTTCCATGCGGTATCTCAATTTCAGCCGTGAGCACTCTCCATTCTCACCACTGTCGTGTACGGTGAGTCGTGCCCCAGTATAGTACCGGCGCAGTGAGTAAGATAATTGACTCTGACAGTGGAGGGATTGGATTAGGAATCACTGAAAACAAAACATTTATTTTGGGCTTCGGTATCCATCCAGAGGCTTAAGGTGATGGAGAAGCCGGTGTTGGGGAAGCAGGATGGGGTCCGGACTGCTCAGGTGCTGCTCCCGGGACCTCTAGCTGAGGTAATACCACGATATTTAAAAATCGCTTGGATCCTGAAAGCAAAGACTTTTTTGGATGGTGCGGCTAGTATTGCTACAGGAAATGACATCAGTGCAGGAGCAGAAGTGACCTGGGAATGTCATAGCAACTGGGCGCGGCCCCCTGCCCCCTGTCCTTTTGTTTAAACTGCATTTTTCTGTCTGTCTTTTGCCCATGTCCCAAATCTGCCTTTTGACTTCACGCATCATTTTTGTTGTAACTCCTCCACCTGTCCATCGTGGGGCAGCATACAAACACTGGCAGCTGGATGGAAGCCCCCCCCCCCATAGGTGTGCATCTCCCCCAGGTATCAGCAAGTCGACTGCGACGCGTTTAATCGAGGCTGGGATTTTTGGTGTGCGGGGGAGCTCCTGTCCAGATGTTTGCTTTAATCTGCCATAACTGTCCTCGTCATACGTCCCCCCTCTGACAGAGTCGCTCCCATCAACACGTTCGACAAGGCAAGGTAAAAAAGGAATCAAAACAAAAGAGGTGGAAGGCGGCTTTGAACGCACGGGCCTGAGGGATTTGGCCCCCGTGCCTTTGATCTGCCGATCCCAGCGCACTGACGGCGGTGCATTTGTCTGGAAACGCCATGAGGAGCATCGTGCTCACGCCGCACGTCTCCGCCAGGTGCGCTAAGTGCCAGGGCCCGTCTCCGCCTTTCAACACATCGTCTCCTAAGTCACCGTGACGGCCTGGCGTGAAATCATTTCCTGCCCGGAGAGGGGGGATTTAATTATCACACCGCCGCACTGTCCTCCCCCCCCAGTGAAGTGGGGTGGGGGTGGGCGACAGACCCAGAGCAGTTGTTGTTTTTATGCTTTAATAAAACCTCGGACGGCGGCTTCTGAATACTGTCAGCTGGGTGAAGCAGGAAGGTTAATGGCGACCTGCCTGGGGGGCCAGGAGATGTTTTATTTCTCTTTCTGGGGGGGAGGGGGGGTTATGTGCGTATTATATGCGCATTATGATGTGTGCGAGTGTCCGCGCATCGTACCACAGGTGCTGGATTGGCAGCACTTTTCTACCGAATTGCTACGACTCTTCCCGCAGATCCGACAGGGGGGGCACAGATGGATGGATGGGGTAGTTCGGAGTTTGTGGAATTCCCTCGATAGCCCAGCGGGAATGCCCTGCATCTCCAGGAAGTGTCTTGAAGGAGACCTGGTCTGGGATGTCACTTGCAGGGTTAAATTCTTTTAAATGACATACCAGCTTTTTTAAAAAAACAAACACAAACTATGTTTATTTAGTAAATATATTCACAGGGAAATCACCTTCTGTCTGTCTCAATTTCTCACACAGTGCATTACAAATGGAGCCCAAATGGAAAAAAGTAAATCTCCGGGGTACTTCATAACCTTGCCACTCTCCTGACCAATATTTCTGAATAATACAGGAGATGTCCGATAGGCACGCAATGCCGGCTACCTTTAATAGATGTCACATAGATTACCCGCGTTGTGGATGACTCGCGGCAAATAGATTTTTCCATTTTGCCTCAAATGACTGCTGGTGATAAGCTCTCACGAGAAAAATAAACATAGAAAATAACACATTGGAGTGCGCCGGCTGTGAGATCGGGCCGAAATGCCGGGATTATGCACCTGGAGGGGGCGCCGGTGCAGCTGAAGAAGGCCGGGTTTTAGGAAAATAACGCTGTCGCGTTAGCGGGGATCTGGGACGTAATGCTATCGGACTTGAGAGGGGGGAACCGGCGTGAGATGGCAGGCAGCTTGTTTGGGACACGGGATTTGTGACCAGCCCTGCATTAATTAATGTTAATGAAACATTAGCGATGGCGCTCGCGGATGAGAAATGTGAGGCACCAAGATGGACGCCTTTTTTTCAAAAAAAAAAAAAAACTTTGTAGCACAACTACTTAAAAAAAGGAGCCGGGGAGGGGGGGGGGACAGGGCAGGTGCAGGACACCTCTGACAGCAGTGGCAGTGAGAACAGCTCTGCATCCTGCCATCGCCTGTTTGATTTATTGCTTTTGAGAATGTGGGGAATGTTCAGCCATATGGAGAAGAGAAAGGGCCCATTAATACATCAGATTTGCCTACAGTGCGAATCGTTAGGGTGTATTTAGGGTAATATTATCATCGGGTCAGACTTTGAGTCTTTGCGTACCACTGCGAATTACATCCAGAGACCACAAGCTAAAATGGAGCGCTGTTCACTTGTTCTTATTCAAATTGCTGCTTATATTTTATGAAATTAAACAACAAATATGAAGGCATTGAGGTAAATTAGGGTAGAACATAAGTAAATATTGCGTTTTGCCGGCCGACGAGGCAGGATGTGAACTTGGATGGTGCTGGGTTTCGGGGTTTTTGCCAGCCGACGAGAAGAGTCTTGTTATCACATTAAGTTCTTTGGGAATAAACCGGCAGCAATGAAACTGGAAATAAATATAAAAAAGAAATAAATGAGCTTTTTTGTGTCTGTGAGTGTGGCGGGGGGGGGGGGGGTAGTAACTTGAATGGCTATTGTTGGGAACGTGATTAATTATTACTGTGTGATTAGTGTCATCTTTGAAGAGTCTAAAGGCGGCCGGTATCTTCTCCAGAGCTTTCCGCAATAAGAAGTTGAACGTGTTTGACAGAGGAACATGGCAGTTTGGGGGGGGGGGGTGGCTCACCACTGGCCTGCTGCCCTATCGATCACACACCTGCACGTAGATCAAAGCTTCATTTATTCGCCCGTCACCCCGCCAGCCTGCGGAGTGAGCCCCCCCCCCCCATCCCCCTGGGCTGCCCCCGGAGGCCCAAACGCCTCTCTGCATCCGGTTACCTTTTATTTAAAAGCCGGGGAACTTCACAAAACAGCCGTGTAGCCCGGAGCCCTGACACCTGTGTGGGGAGAAGTCCGACCCACTCCACCTCGGAAGGAGGCCGTGGTTTAGCTTTTAGGGCGTAGCAGTCGCTGCTTTAAAGGCGTGCGGGTGTCAGCTCGGCACACGCGTCTGATGAGTGAATGCGATCAAATTTCAGGGGAGGTGTGATGCTCAGCAGCTTAGGACATTGTGCCTGGGACCTCAAGGTCTTCAGCTTAAATCTCAGGTTCAGCAGCGCGCTTTCATCGCTGGGCCCTTAACCCCCGATTGCTCTAGGGACCAGCTACCCTCCTTTCATTTGTGCATCGCGTTGGATAAAAAATAGTCAACGCAATAAATAAAGCTTAAATAGAAGCTACGTCATTGTTGGCAGGGCGTCACGTAATTCATCGGGGTGCTCTGATGATTTGGGGATGGACGAGCTTCTCTCCATACATCTGCTTTGACTCGATTGCCTCAGAAGTGTAATTCCCATGATATGGTCACATGACATTAAAAAGAATTATGGCCGAGCGACACCAAGGAAGAACGAACGATGGCAATCTATTTGTTCAGCAATTCATTATCTCAGCCTTTCATTTTAGCGACTGCAGTATATGCATTTACGTCAATACCGAGTGACCCGAATTAGCGTACAAATTAACGTTACCGCGACAGCTTCCAGATTCGGTTTAATTTAGCGTTATCTCTGCCGAGAATCTTTATCTCCCCACCCCCAGAAATTATCATGACGCAAATAAATTAAAGCAGGCAGGAGTAATTAAAATGCAGAAAAAAACAATAGCGGATAAACAAACAAAACAGGAAGCATCAAAGTCTCTGGTGCCGTCGTGCCGCACGCCGCGGATTGTGAGCGCAGTAATGGCCTCGGAGTTATTACAGCCTCGCGGCGTTTGCCAAGTTATCAGCCGCCTCCATCAAAGGACTAGGAGGCAGCTCTCAGATCGACTGCCCGCTGCTTAGCTCGACGCCTTTGATAGGGCCCTCCTAGCGGGTGGCCATATAACACATTTGTATTTGCTTGCCGTCCATACTGGTGCCTCACAGGGTACCCTGTCTCTCATTCTGCTCCGGTAGTTGAATATAGAAGGATGCCACTTGCTGCCTGACCTTTATCCCGTGTCCAGGACGTGGCTCGTACTTCCTCCCAGGGCACTGGATGCTTCCGCCTTGTTTCCCGGCGCTGACACATGGAGGTACCAGGCGTCCATGAAGACAACCTCACGTATACCTATTGATTTCCTATTTGGTGCATCCTGTTAACACACACTGAGTCCCATCTTCCTAGCTGCACATTTTCTATGGAAAACGTGACAGAAATCTGCAGCTTTCATCTCCAAACTCTTCGATATTTGCTGGTTCAGTCGTGTTCCGGAATATTTATTTCTTTCGGATATTATGACTCTCTTTTCCTCCTGGAGTTTCTAAGATTATTTGCACGTAGTTTATTGGCACAAACACTCCACTTGAGTTTTACTCTGAAAACATGTCCCCATTCTGCAACCTTGCCCTGATATTTTTTGTTTTTCTGGAACATCCAGGTTATTACCTGAAAATGACAAAGAACAGCTAAGCGGCTACCTGTAAACGTGCTTAATGGAGACGCTAGCAGCGTTTGTAATAAAGCCGACCGTAGCTGAATCCTCTTTGACTTCATGGACAGGTCAGGAACTGCCGGAGGGAGGGGTTGAAGATGGGGTGGGGGGAGGGGTAGTGGTCACCGTGACGATGCCCCCCCCATTCAGAGCGCTCCCTGTAGGAGGCCACTGCCCCCTCCAGCAATTGGCCGTTCTCCTCCCCACAAGCCTCCACGCCTCGTGCTTTGGGAAGCCAGAGCCGTACAATGCAGTTCCAGCTAGGACACCCTCTCCTTTACTGCTAATTGCACTAATTTTTCATTTAATTGGGTTATGGAAAGCTGAGGCTGTCATTGGCCCAGCGAGGGATATTACCCCCCCCACCCCCCAGCCTCCCTTCCCCTTCCAAAAGTATCATTTCCCACTCTGTGCTCAGACAAAAATAAAGAATGAGAAATGAACTGGCCCCTTTGATATTAATTGATGTGGGCCAATGTCAATGTTATCCAAAAAGTGGCTACATTTAAATTTCAATATACCCGCGCCCCCAGTGGGAATGTATATGTATAGCAAAAACAATAGTTTTACCACAGGGTGATTAATTGAGGCAGTCAGGAGTGCAGCCCTCTCATGTAGCAATGCATCATGACCACACCACGCCTTCACAGAGAGCTTTTCTGGACGAGGAATGCTACGGTGTTCCTGCTGTCTTTAAATGGTTGAGAGCATCAGAATTTCAGACCTGAGCCTTTCAAGGAACACCTGAAAAGCAGAGCTGATCAGCGTGACGTTGCTGACCTTTAGACGAGCATCCAGCAAACAGTATTATGGTGCGTTTGCGTTGACCATGTTGCGGACAAAAGGTGCAGAATGGATAGAAACGGAAATTAAAATACGTGTGAAGTGCTTTTTCACTTCTGTTTCTAATCTGCATTCCCACAGGACCCACTAAGTCCGTTTCCCTGTTGCTCTTAGAACCTACAACAGAGGATGTGCCGAATTAACAAAGTAGACCCCAAATTGTTGGTTCAAGGCTCAGTATTAACCAGTACTGCATGGAGCCCTGCACACCAGAAGGTCTGAGAGAGCGGCTAGTGTAACTATACAGCTACTTTTCCAGTTACGCTGCTGTTTGTCCCAAAGGGATGTTCTGGTTAGCAAGTCAGTGACGGGAGAACTTCAGGACCCTTTTTGGTGGGGATGCCTATGTCCCTTTAATCACCACCCTGAATAACCAATAAAGCAACAAATAGAAAGAGGCTTAAGCCAGTCGGCTGCCATAACCACATAGAGGTCCCACCCGTGACGGCCTGTGAAGACTCGTATCGCCTGTCTCCCGTTTATAGCCCTGCGGAGAAGTTACACTGTCTGGCAACCTGAAAGGAGGGGAGCTCCCAAAGTGCTTTGTGCCTGTGCTGGCATTCTTCATTTGGCTTGACGTAATATGGGAGATGAACTCTTAAGACTGCCCTCTTGTGACCCTCCAGCAAAGTGCTGCATACACAATCAAATAAAGGGTGTTGCCAGATATGATAGGAACTGAAGTGGACACTGCGGGCACGAAGCCGGGCGGCTTGACACAGGGCAGGAAGGAGCCCCTTCCCCTCTCATTACTCACCTATAGCCCTTAATTTTTACACTCAAAGGCTTCAGATTAACGATTGAAGAACTCACAGAGTATTATCTCTATTGCTTTCGTTTGAGTGGGAGCTGTTTGAAGCCGAACGTGCACAAATAGGAGCGGAAATGGCCGTACCTCTTAAAGTTTAAATAAGTGTTTGAGAATTGAGAGAGCATGTTTCTTATAAATGAGTAAAATAGTCCGTCACACTCCCAGTTTTCCAGGGCTCTGGTTCATCAGGCTTCGCTAGTGTTCCTCGCTTTGGTTTCCATCGATAAATTTTGTCTAATGAGGTGCTAGTTCTGTTCAGCATTGTCTTACTGAAGCGGCTACTTTGCACAGATTGGGATCAGGATGCTATATTATTAGCATGGGGGAAGAGGGTAAGTCCCGTTACTGCCTGCTCCCAGAATCCCAGAGAGAAAATCCATGATCATGTTCGATCACGGAGACTAATGTGTCTTCGGGAGCTGGGTAGGGTTCCTAGTACGTAATGAACACTTTGGTGAGGGTAATGACGGCATCATCTCAAACGACGTAATGATGGTACAACAAATAACATGGTATGTAACTCCTTGATTAAATCCAGGGATCCTGGAGGCAGTAAAGCTCTCGTTCAGCCTAGGAGGCCATGTCTCATTGATTGCTGTTGAAAAACGGTCCGACCCTGGTCTAGATGCGCTCATAGATTGTGCCGGATGACAGAGGTCTTAGAAACTCATTCAAAGGGAGAGGCCTTTTCCCGAAAACGATGGCACACGCGAGGCTGCCCCTCGCAGCCTGCATTTCATCAGTCGGTCGTTCGTGAAAGGACTCGTAGCAGAAGACGTGTATTCTAATATGCTTGTGCTTCCAAACTTTTTTCAAAATAGATCTTCCCGCCCACACCAAGTCTGTCCAAGTGTAAATTTCAGTGACTGATCTATCTGGGTGGGACCTGACTCACTTCTGTCAGATCCTTCACATGCGCACAAAACTATTTTTACAGCTCGAGTCTGAAGAGATGACTACCCTCGTCCGCCGCATCATTTTAACGATGGTCATTTAGTCCCGGATGGCCTTCTGACTCTTTAGAACGCCCGCGTCCGGCCTGCGTCGTGTTCGATTAGCGAGCGGCTCTGTGCTACCCAGGCCTCCAACGGCGTCTAGGAGTGTAAAGAACAGTCAGGGAACATTGAACATGAATAAGGGGAGTCTCGCTTCATCTCCAGAGTGGAGGAGAGCGGATGGCTGACTGACAATAGCGGCGGTAAAACACCATTTTCCCACTTACGCCCTTCCTTCCAAGCGCATGGTGGGCTGCGTCCTAATTTCGTTTAGATTGCTGAACCTTAAATTTAATTAAATCGGGAGATAAATATTTAAGTAAATGGCGCTGTCGTGCTGGGAGAGGAAGGATGCAGATTTGGAACGTGCCATTCTAACGTCGTTTAACGAACACCCCTTCCGGGGGAAAATAAATAAATAAAATTATAAAAGACACACAAATGAGCTCATTCACCAACCTCCGTTCAGCTTTTTGGGCTCCTATATCTTGTTACAGCTGTTTAATTGTTCCCTCATCCCGTTCTCCCTTTTTTGGTGCCCAATGATGACCCTATAACTTCTTCCATTCTCTCCTTTTGTCGGTCAATCCCTTTTTTGCGTCCCTCGTCCTGTAATCTTCCAGAGTGAGCATCCAGTATTACTGACATAATAACGTCGCTGGCTACAATGAGCAGGGTGGAGGGGCTTGTTTGTCTGACACGACGCCCTGTGTTACAGAGGCATTTTGCTCTGTTGAAAGCCAGATGTTCCACGGCGCTCTAGGGTTTGGTTGGGGCATTGTAGAGGATAATCTCTGTTTAATGAATAACAGGAGTGAACCAGCATCAATCTCTCAGCAGACAGACATGCTTCCATTTGCCTGAACTTGTGCTGAAAAGGATGGGGCAAACTTTCTTAATTAAGGGGATCTTGCGTCTAACCTTTTCTCGAGTGCAAATAGGCCTTTCCTGTTCTTTTTCTTCTCCTGATAGGTGACTAATTACTTCTCCTCCGATGTGAATTTTGCCTGCAAGCACAGGGACTGACAGGGTGTAATGGCACACCTCTCTCAGGCAAAGGCGTAGCTACGACGAAAACATTTTTTTGTTTGCCCAAAATGGTGGGTTGGGGGGGAATGGGAGAATCGGCCTCCTCACAGGAAGCCGGGGTGCAGCCTGAAAGGTTCAAGAGAAGAAGACTCAGGAATGTAGGCAGGTGGCAAAATACCGGGGGAGAGAGGTGTCCCCGGTAGTATCCGGTGTCTCCAGCTATGCTAGCTCCTTCCTCTATGACTGGGGAGGTTTTTACAACCCCCCACCGCCCCCATGGCGAAGCGCGGCAGAGGAATCAATTACCAGCACTTGAGAAGCATATCCAATGCGGAGCCAGGCTTGAGTTTGGTTTGTCCGGTGGACGCGATTCCAGCACCCGGGAAGGGAGCACATTTCCATATTTAACACTCATGTCAAAGACGGGATGGTCCGTCGAAAACAAAAATTAATTAGAGGAGGTGGTCAGACGAAGCTGTCCCCGTGGGAAATGAGGTTCGGATTTAAGACACAGCCAGCTTGCGTGGCCATCTGAGTTCCCCTCAGTTACAGCATCTCGCCGTTCAGGGGCCTTCGTTTGTGTGGCTAATTTGATGTCATTCTAATTGGTTTCTTGATGCGTAAATGAAGGTAATTACAATACACAGTTCCTACAGGTTTTTTTTAGCTTCGACGGCAAACCTCTGATTGCAGTGAATAGGGCGCATGTTCTCCTCCTCCGGGTCGCTCGTAGGATACTCCGTTGTTTTGGTAGCTACAGTAGCATTCCGTTGCCGGCACCGCCCGATTAACGAACTCGCACAATAACCGTGGGGAAACGGATCTGGGCAGGACTGGCACTCCTTCTCCGGGCATCACAGCAGCCGGTTTGTATCGAGGCAGGAAAAGAGGCAAGTCCTGTGAACAGTGGTATAAATAAGTTGCAGGAGGATGTACCTGAGCCTGCATGCACCTCGCCGTCATGTACACTCCTATTTTTAATTATAGTACACCTTCAGCTACCTTAAACGTTTCCACGAATTCATTTATTTCTACTGCTTTGAGTAATTCCACCATAATGTTCAATTAAAAATACGGAAGCTGAATGAAAGCAATCATGGCAATAAGGTTTTACTTGTGCATTAAACTGAACTTAAAGGAATTTAAAAACGTTCCAAAACATTCACCACAGAGAAATCAATCAGCACCAAATAAACGTCCAAAAATAAGGAAAATAAGTGCAAGAGACGTGTCACGCTCATTCCCGCACCGCAGGAGCTGCAGTAACCCTTTACCGTGTGAAATGCTGGACACGGATTTTGGCAAAATGCATCAGGCGTATTGTAATTATAGATCTTTCACTTCTCTTCAAACATTAATTGTCTAAAGCGTAATGATTTATAGTTGGCCAGGAAATGATTATTAATTTTCTGGATGATTATGCCCGTGGGCGGAAACAAGACTGAGCAGGACTGAAGTGTTAAAAAAAAAAGAGAAAAGGTGCTTCATATAGTGTGAAAAAAATGTAGAGGGCCTTGGCTAACGGTTTGGTGTCTGCTTCTGTGACCTGCACTGTGCCTGATAAAATTTAAGAACATTAACCATAGCAAGTGAATAACTGAGGGTGTGTGTGTGCGTGTGTATGGACGTGGACCCTATCTTACCTTGGTCACTGCGACCTTCATTGGCTATGCGGTTATTAAAACTCGATAGATGAACAGCAATGTGCAATAAATTCAAACACCTTTTTTTGAGCCGTTTTCGCTCCAGTGACGCATAACTCACAGGTCCTATATTTATGTTGTATTTCTGCACTGTTAACAGGCTGGGCTCCCTCTCCTCACGCAGTCCCTCTTAACAGAGTCCGTCGTACTAACTAATATCAAACTGCTGTCTGCCTTTATTTTGGAGCAATTACAAAAATCGAAAAATAAGCGGAATATCAGATGATATTTGGCGTTACGGAATGTCATCGCGACCCCTCGCATGTTACTTAGAAGTTCAAACCGTAACTGGTAAAAAAAAAAAAAACATTCCTGTTCCATTATGTGTTCATACCAAAAATATCACGAACCATCTCTGCTTCTCTGGGGAACCCTTAGACAAAGGAACACACTGGAAGGTTCCTTCTGAAGTGCACCCTCACATATCACCGTCTCAATTCATCCCCCCAATCCGTTTTTATGTTCTCACAGCCCCCCACAGCACACAGCTATATCTCCCCCCCCCCCCTCAATGTAATCACTTTCAGAAAACGCCTTTTGGGCCACAGATATCTATCGCATGCAGTCATTTAAATACACATGCCTGCAAGGAAACAGTTACTCTACAGTGAAATGAAACCCACTGCGCAGTAAAATAACTCTACTCTTCATTTACAGTGTATTTATATAGGAAGCATAAAAGTATGGTTATTAAAGCCCAGACGATATGCCAGCTGAAAAGCATAATCGCCTTAAAATCATTAACATAATGCTAATGAAGAGGAAGGAGGGATATGGAAAGAGTGGGTATTAACATCTGCTCTAAAAATGAAGGCCTCCCCTTCTGCAGAAGCTCGCAGACACGGTGCTGCTCCTGTCCAAAGGCCGCTGATACCTCCATCTGAAACATGAACTCGCTGATTCCCTTTTAGGTGCTTTGATGTTTCATGCGTGGTGGTAAAAACTGACCATGAATGTGAATGTGCACCATGACACTACGGGCAACACAGACGGTGTACCATGGCACCACGGGCAACACAGACACCACGGGCACCATGGCACCACGGGCAATACAGACACCACGGGCACCATGGCACCACGGGCAATACAGACACCACGGGCACCATGGGCAATACAGACACCACGGGCACCATGGGCAATATAGACACCATGGGTACCATGGCACCACGGGCAATACAGACACCACGGGCACCATGGGCAACACAGACACCACGGGCACCATGGGCCAAACCGACACCACGGGCACCATGGCACCACGGGCAATACAGACACCACGGGCACCATGGGCACCGGGGACACC
>JAODJX010000033.1:14343-33331 GCA_026776945.1 Isichthys henryi | reverse complement strand
CAAAGCACGGAAGTGATCAGCCGCTAATCTCGCTAATCTCATAGCTAACCTCATAGCTAACCTCATAGCTAACCTCATGGCTAACCTCATAGCTAACCTCATAGCTAGCGAAGCAGCTAAAGTAGTGGCAAAGCACGGAAGTGATCAGCCGCTAATCTCGCTAATCTCATAGCTAACCTCATAGCTAACCTCATAGCTAACCTCACGGCTAACCTCATAGCTAACCTCATAGCTAACCTCATGGCTAACCTCATGGCTAACCTCATGGCTAACCTCATGGCTAGCGAAGCAGCTAAAGTAGTGGCAAAGCACGGAAGTGATCAGCCGCTAATCTCGCTAATCTTATAGCTAACCTAGCGGCTAACATAACAGCTAATGCAATGGCTGTGTGAGAGCGTTTGAGTAAAATCCAGAAAAAGATAAAAGAAGAACCAGTGACTCTGACTCTGGCTTGAGCTGATGAAGGTTGCCTCTCCATTGGGATCCAGCACATGGGAGAGATCAGGGACTGGCTGCTAAACTGGGACAGTTCCAGAAAAAAGGCCTGTATATTTTAAACTTGTGCTGACCAGTACAAACTTGAAGTGATTTTTTTTCTTAGCCAGTGATTTTATTACTGTAGGATCTAATGAGGATTTTCTAATATGCATGTAACTGCCTGCCTTGTTTTCCCTCATTTAATTTGTTTCCAAAAAAAAACATTTTTCAGAAATTGTCTGTATACATATAGCTGTGATGTTCAGTTACCACTTTGCCCCATAACAGAAGCTCACAGAAGCCATGGAGACCCCCCCGCTTGGACGTCCCAGGTTTTGGCGACCTGGTTGTTGCTGCGATCAGGCACCTGAACTTTGTCAATCGTAATGTGACATCAGCCAGTGATGCTTTGAGTTTACATGAGGGCTCCTGCATCTTTGGGGATATTTGTGATGACGATGAGGTCTGAGCCACTGGTGTAGACCATAACCAGTGTGATGTGCAACGTCCAGCAGAGGTGTTACAAGGATGTCATCTTTGGATGGCCATTTGGTTGTTGCCCACCCAAATAATCCTAAATATTGCTGTTCCTAAATATGGTATGTAAAAAATGCTGTAGTTTTTTTTTTTTTTTTTTTGGTGGGGGGCAAAAGAACTGGAGAAAAGAATGAACAAAAACCAACAGTATTGAATGTTTTAATTGGATTTCTGACAGCAGCTATCTAGAAATGGGTTTTTGCAGTTGAGTTAACGCCTGTACTGCACGTGTTAAGTGTTGTGGTTTGGCGATAATGAAACGGAGGAGCATGAACTAAGCACACCCACCCCTTCAAACTGGCCAGTAGGAAAGCAGTGTATTTTTTGGTGACCAGTGACAAAATTACAGAAAACTATGAACAATCAAGCAAACAGCCCAAACTGAATTTTCATTGGATGGGCAGATGATTCTCCTGGGTGGGCAGCACCCCCCACCCTGCCCACCTGTAGACACACCCGACATCCAGTTGTACCAGATTGGCCTTTATGCCACGGCCCAAGTGTCGATTCCCAAATTTTCCGCATCTGTCGCCCCATGCACTGTAGGAGAACCTACTGGTGGATCTGAAATTGGGGGGGGGGGGGGGGCAGGACTTCCTATCAGCCAACCCAGGTACCTTGGATTTACCCAGATCCATCAAATTAAACTCCCTGACCAGACAGAACCCCACAGCGAGCTGTTTTCATTCTTTTTTTTTTTCTTGTTTTACTTGACTTGTTCGTTTGTCACTCCTTCACTCGTTTCATTTTCCCAGTTTTCTACTGCCGGAGCCCAAGGCAGGAACAGGACAAGTAAACGGTCACAGCTGGCTGCTTATACAAAAGAGAGATTCATTTGTTTGTTCTATCGTGTAGCTGTGTTTATCAGGTGGGACGAGCCACAATCAAGACCGGCATGGAGCAGGGCAGCTTCGCGCTGATGAAAATGGGTCCTTAGACATTTTGACCCGCTTCGCCATAGCCCAGGATCTGGCCTTGTACCTCGCTATGAATCCACCAAGGGGAGGCTGTTCTCCGACATGGAAACTGCTGGCAACTCTCCTCTCCCTGAATCTGTCCACCTCCTCGAAAAAGCCGTTTAGGTTGTGGAAAGCTGTGTGTCCGTCTAACTGTGTGGCTGATCTTCCATAGAGTTTCTCAGTGGTGTGTGGCTCACTGACTAAGGATGAATGAACTTGTATAGCACTTCCCAAGACACCCAATGCACTTTATAGAACCAATGGGGAGCCACTTCAACCACCACCGCCACTGTGCAGCCATTCTGTGCCAGTATGCTAACCACACAGTAGCTAAGGTGGTGAAGGGGCAGGAGAGAATAGATACAGGGGACGATTAGAGGCCAGATCTGAAAGGGCCACAGTGGGCTATTTTAGCCGGGGTATCAGGGTATCACTCCTACTCTTTTGAAAGATGCCCAGGGATCTTTTATGACCCCAGACAGTCAGCATCTCAGTTATAATTCTCATCTGAAGGACGGCACCATTTTTACAGCACAGTGTCCCCGTCACTGCACTGGGATCCACACTGACCACTGGAAGGGCTCCCCCTGTTGGCCACACCAACACCTCTTCCAGTAGCAACCCTGCTTTCCTAGTTGGTCTCCCCATCCAAGCACTGACCAGGCCCAAACCTGCTTAGCTTCAGATTACCTAGTCTGAACTGCAGGTGGTAGGGAGGCTGTCCCTGAAATCAGGTCAGCGAATCAAATTTCAGCATCAGCAGAGTTTTCACCCAGAACATGTCCCTTATTCACAATCACGCCAAGAACTGCCTGAGCCTGCCTTCTCAATTTTTGGTTTGGATAAATAAATTGTTCAAATATTTCGTTTAATCATACATTCTTGTACTGGCATCCCGTTGAAGGGTTGTACCCTGTGCTGACTGGGATTGTCTCCAGGCTGCCTTGTGACCCTGACCGGTTAGAAGGATGGATATACACTTTTAAGTCATCATGTGTTCCCGATATCCTTTATGCATGATAAGTATGTATTTAAAAAGCCAGTAGGGTTACCTGACGACAGAACAAACAACAAAACCAGCAAAAGTTTGGCTGATGCTAATGGACCTTCGCTTCTGGCTGCGGATTCGTTGGTGATTATGAATCATAACGTGCAGCTACCGTCTGCGTCCCTTCGCCCAGGTCCTGGGCAAGTAACCTGGCACCCGAATCGGCCGGCAAACATCCAGAGCCCAGAAATCCGGTTACGGGAAATTTCCATCCAGCGGCACCTGATGACATTGCGTTTGACTAACCGCTGAGGAGATTAAGAGACGATCCAGGCGTATTTGCATCTCATAAACAAACGATGCCGGTCCTAAGATGAGGAGAGAACAGGGACGGATGTCTCGGATTGGACTGAGGAGAGGTCTGACCGGATGTTTTACATACTGGTAATGGCTCCACAATGGTACTGAAAACGCACACGGGTACAGGTCTCATTCTGGGGCAGAAAGGTGCCGTGACTGGGAAAATGTTGAAGACTCAACACGGGCAATTTTGTCATCGTGAGTTTTTCAAAGGTGGCTTTTGTGATGTTGCAGAATTGAGGTCTGTGTAGGCCCTGGTCCTTCACAGATTCTGTCGCAGATCTCACTTTCTGTAAAGGACACATGGCAGGGGCCCCTCTGCCAGTCGAATCTGCTTGGGTATTTCCTTCTGGGAATGTTTCGGGGGGGAGAGAGACGATTAAATTGTTAGAGCTGTGGGTTGGGGGTGTTTTTTTTTTTTTTGGTGCAAACCACTTCCGGCTGATGTTCTGCCTAAATCTCAGATCTACGCCCCAGAGAGAGAGTCTGCACACTCTGTGGCCTCTAAAGGGGAATATAACCGGCGGTAGAGGGGCTGGCTCGCATGATGCCTACATGTGTCAGATGGAAGTTAAAATTAAACTTTGGAACGCTTTCTTCTGCTTCAAAATGTGTCAACTTGCAACCTTTTATTAGATGCGGATAAGATCCAAAAAAAAAAAAAAAAACGGGCAATCATGACGGACAGCACTGGGGAAGAGCGTGGGTCCTCGCGACAGGATATAGCAGTGTCTGCAGCTACCACTTCTTTAGAGTGCGAAACTTTCCCTGGAGGCTCTGTCCAAAGGGCACTAAAAGACCATAACCCTGTTACCGTGGAAATTATTCACCAGGCAACGCATCCATCCAGCCTAGTCGGGACTCAACTCGCAGGAAATTAATAATTAAATTAAAAAAATGTGGCGTCCTCCTTGATGGAGAACGACAACGTTTGAAAGGAAGTGACACGAAGGACTGACGTTGCAAAAAACCCGGACTGCCTGTCCAACACACTCAACTTGCTCTTCTTTGAAATGAGGGCTGCAGTAATGTCTACAATAGCTACACATCCCTAAAAGAGCTACTGACAGAAGTACCCACTCAGTAATCCACATGTTATTCTAGCATATTCCTTTTGTGCCTGATCTGGGTCGCCTCACCGTTATCTGCGTCTTAAGGTGTGCTGCAGGTCTTCCATGTCACAGAGGTAGATCCCTCATGCAGGAAGACCGCGGTTCACCTTAAGAGCAATGCATGTGACGTACCTGTGATCTGATACCACTGATCGCCGCATTCTGGTCTGGGCTCAAGATGATTTATGATCGAAGGTGTGCTAATAAAAATATCCCAACAATCAGGACTCTGTTTGGAAAGATACTGCGAGGACACGTACATCATGCTCGACAGGCCTGAGAAACAACATGGCCGCCCGCTAAGGATATGAGAGCCGTTACCTTTGCTCTAAAATCAGAGCTCCGGAACTCATTTTTGCCTGGATAAGTTGGGCTAAGCGACACATCTCTGCTTCTTGGTGGGACGGGGTTGACATGGACTCACACCGTTTTACCCCAAGGTTCCTACAGCAGTCCGGTTCCAACACAAAATCCTGCACAGAGCATTAGCAACGTTAGCAAGCTAATTTCAGATTCCTTTCTCTGGAGCAGGGATATTCCGTGTCACGTGTTTATATTTAAAAATAAGAAGCAACATTTTTGTGCCTTACTGCTATCATATATTTCAAAGCTTCAGTGTTTTTATATATCCTGTTAATTAATGTACATATATTAAAAAGAAATAAAAATGCAAGGCATATGTCTTAATATATATCTGACATACACACAAGGATTAGTTCCATCTATAGCTCACTCAGAATTCCAGAATTCCTGAGTAGTACATTTGGGCGATTTCCTGTCGGAATTTGCAGCCAAGATGCAGGATCAGGCTTATGCAGATTAATGCTACTCCGAGATTAATTTCACTCAACACGAATGATCACACAGGAATGTGTGTGTGTGTGTGTGTGTGTGTGTGTGCATAGAAGGTTGAAGAAACATCTGAATGATTTCCTTCCTTTTTTTAGATTTTAATTTAATGTGAATTTTCCAGCAGTGCTTATCCCTTCTGGAACGTATTAACAAAGCAATTAATTAAAAGCATCATAACTTAGAGAACACTTCAAATTAATCTTTTGAGATCTAATTGCGCACTTTGCTTGCATGCACAAAACAAAAATTAATCACTTAGTCAGTTAAGTTTTTATTCCATAAGAGTGCTTTTTTTTTTTTCTCTCCTTTTCCCCCATAAACAAAGTTGTGGCAAAGCTTTTGTTTTCCTCCCAGAAGAATTTCTCAAAAGAAAAATGAAATAGGAAAAAAAAAACTGGTCTGTGATTCCACAAGTATAAATTGAACCGCACAGAGATGCACTACATGTGGTCAGGCAAAAGGAAAATGCAAAATACACAAATGAAGACTTGTGAGACAGCTTGCATGAGCTGTGAAATCTTCACACTAGCGTGGCAATAACGGCAGACTAATTTCATCTGTGCTCTTGTGAAATGAGGTTCGTGTGGCCATTTCCAAGATAAAATCTGCTCTGAAAGCTGGTTAATTGTGCAACTCGAGGATTTGACAAATAATGCCTCATTTGTAAGGCTCTGCCTGAGGGTCAGCTAAGTCTTAACGTAATATTTGCCTCACTTTACAATCTCTACTAGCACTGGGAAATGACCTTAACAAATATCGCCTTTTGTGTGAATTTAATTGGCTGCTTGTACGGTACGTAACGTGCAGATTAAAGGTCAAAATGCATTTGGCCCCTGTGCAGTCGTGGATTCTCATTAGAGCTCGTATGTTCTGTCAAACACAAAGTGTTTCAGAAATTTTAAAAAAACTGTCGCACCTCTTCCTGAGAACTGAAGTGAGTTGGACAATTATGTACCATTTTTTCCTACTGTATGTTTTGTAAATGATCCACCTGGCTTCACGGTGCATGGTGTTAGTATGTGAAAGAAATGCAAGGAACGTACATTTTCCTTGTAGCGACATAAGAAAATGACCGTCCGCTTCGGGCGCCGAGGTCCCAGTCAGAGACGCTATTAAAGGCTGGTAACTTTGGGTCGCAAATATGATCTCATTACCGTGGAAATTGCTTATCAAGCTCGTATCTCCCTCAGAAGTTATTACGCACGCAGCCATGGGACCGGCTTTGGAAAAAAAACAGACAGTTTCTGTGTCGCTATCGAGCGATTTGGCGGATGGCGAGGTGCTAATTAGCGTCTCTTAGCAGCGACGGTAGTGGTGAGGAACAAAGCGCATGTTGGCGTCGCGCGCGAAGGCTCGCATGACGACCCTCTCTCCTCTGCCAAGCGATTCCAAGGCTCGAAAGATGTCCTTATTTACACTGGGGACCAAAAACCTGTTGTTTATCAACCGTCCAAGTCTGACAAATTAACCCTGTGGATCCATTAGTTTAAGATAAGTCCGTATCTTTTACTTAGAGACTACTTTTATATGCGATAGATGTCCCTGTTAGAGGACTTGCTAATCCACAAGGAGGAGGAAGTGTTAAAGCACATTCAGACATGAAAACATTTAATGTCTATTTGGAAAGACTGAAGGTAATGAAATGAAACATCCATCTCCTACAGGTTGGCCATCCACAAACACACCAAACCACCTTGGTGTCCAATAGCATCTGTTACAAACTCTCTTTCAAAGGTCAAAGAAACTACAGTAAAGAAATCATGCTAAAACCGGACTGTGATCAGCAAGAAGGGCGACACACTTCCTCAGTTCCCCCAGAAACCACTTCCAGCCAGAAAGTGACAGGAAGTGACATCACTCGAACGCCATTGGGTACTTTCTGGAACCTCCCATTCATACATCTGAATATTAAAGATGCTGCACCTTCCCGCTGTGTCACAAAGTCCCAATGTAGTTTATGTCCTTAACACACGACCTCAACACAATCATCGCCACGGCAACTCGCTGCATGCCCAAATCAAGAAAACCAACCCTTCGCTTCAGACACTTCGGCTGTACGTCTCCATACCCATATACAGACTGATATGAATAAGTCATGCAAATTGTCTGGCTGCATTTGACAGATTTTAGCACTACAAGTCCCCTAAAATACAATAGAGGGAGATTATCCGTCCACAGCATTTATGCAGATAATTTACCACTGAAAATGTCACCCTAATGTCTGAGAGCATGCATAGAGCTTTAATCGCTCTCCGACAGACTTCAAATGACCTCTTGTAAACTCATCCGCTAAATGGTCATGGGAACTATTTCTGCGTTATCTAAGGGAAGAAGAACTCCCTCCCAGTAAGAGAATGAGTTGGTCCCAGTATGGAGTCGCTGACTTTGGCATCCTGGAGCAGATATTTGTGACTGAAGATTAATAACTGAAGTGGCAGAGATTATTTGAAAGATTAATAGTTTCCATATTTCTCAAATTGGGGGATAGGTCATTCAAGGGATATCCAAAAAAACCGCTGACTAATAATTGTATTTTTTCCCACTAAATGCACGTTCTGGTTCTGGTTCTGCTTGGGCTCCAGCAGATCGAAGGCGGCAACTGCACAGAAATATGGAGTGTTTATGGCTGTATTGTAATTAGTATTTAAACTCGGCTTGACCTTAAGAGGAATAATAAATCATTAAATTAAAGTATTTCTTTATAATACCTTAAATATTTTTAAATATTTATTGTCAGGGTTGGGGAGTCTGAATACAATATTTTACCTCAGTCTTTCAGATTCTGGTCCAGAGTATTCTGACGTAACAAAAAAATAACAATCAATGGCAAAACTAGATAAGCCAATGAGATGGTGTGTAGCCTGTATATCACATAGATCCTTGAGAAAGTCACGGAGAGATGAGACAGTGTTTAATTAACCACCAAAGGAGGGATTTTTTCCGCGTCTGATTCCCAAAGCGGGTGGCCCAATCACTGGAACACCCGGCAATGGATGTGGACATCTCACGGCAGAAGAGTACTGAGTGATTTATCATCTTGTCTAAATGCCCCGAGTAATTTTTCTGCGGCCTCTGTCTTGCCAGGGTGATGCACGGGAGAAAGGGATGGAGCCGAAATCGGAGGTCTTGCGGTGGCAGCTGCCGGCCGGGCTTTGAGCCAAACAGCCAGGTCTTAGCGTCTCTTTCTTCAGACCTCTCTCAGGAATCTGCGTCCGTGGTGATCTACGTATTCCCCCGTGGTTCCCGGGTCCTGTAACTGGCTGCTCCCGCCGTGGTCTCAGCATGGAGATCCAGCCCTTGGCAAAAATAAATATGCATGTTCATTTGGCGCATTAAGAGAGGCACTCGCTTAAAGAGTCTTCATTACAATTGTAAATTCCCGCCCCAGTACTGCTACCCTAATGCTAGATTACACAGGGTCTGTGCTCGCGGACGGCGCCTGACGTCTGATTGAAAGTCCGGCACAGCTAATTAATTTCATTAGGAAGTGAAGTCATCTTCTAGTGGGATTTAATATTTCGAGCTTCATGTTGCTAATTCATTTCCACATTTAATTAGCTCGCAGAAGAAAATGTTGCATGGGTTAGAGGACTTTTTAATTATCAGCTTGGATAAATTTGAAAATGTTGATGCCTAGGGGTTGAGTTAATTAAAACCTGCATTATTTTAACTTTAATTAGCTTCCATCTTTGTTTTGCTTCGCCATATGGCCATGTCCTGTAGTCAAATTTAGTTAATTAAGCTAATTAAGCTAATCATTTTAATTACTCAAGACAATGTGATTGGATGACTACAACTTTAGGGCCGAGTGGCTGTTTTTCCATTAAGTAGAAGGGACAGAGACTTCTGATTGAAGCTGGCATGCGTCGTCGCCGGGCAATCTGCGGATGTGACAGCTTCGGGGACGTTAGCAATGCGGCTAGATTGCGTTCCTTGATAAAAACAAAATGTCAGCAACGTGCCGCGACTCTCATAAATGGAAAATAATTCCATGCTACATTTAAGCGCAGTCCTGCTCTGCCAGCGTTTGGCTATGTCTTAGCAGGGCAAAACAGGATCACAGTGTGACTGGTTGTTTGCGGTTTTTTTTGTTTTAAACCCCCCTCCTTTACTTGAATGCTGCTCATATTGGCCGTCTGCTCTAATTAACCGGTAATGTAAATAGCACCGGGAAATGAGATGTGGTCATTTAGAGATACCTCCCCACACAGTGGACTAAACGCATCTGCACATGTGCATTGCTGTGATCCATACTGGTCATTTGGGACAACGTAAACTGGGAATGTTTATCACAGATTCAAAATGCACAGGATGACATATATCTACCACCGTGCTTATGCTGGTCAAGGTCGTGGGGGGGGGTTGGAACCTATACCAGGCAGCACAGGGCATGCACACGCACGGTAGGCGCACACAGAGTCGGGGCAGGATTCGAACCCCCGACCTTGCAGGTGTTAAGCTACCCAGTTTGCCACCTGCGAAATTTCATTAGTTGTTATATATAGGTCACTGTGCACTTTACGAACTCATTAAACATGCGTGTTGTTTCCTGGTTTTTACCGCACAAACACACTGCCGCGTTTAATCGTGCCTTTCGCCATCTGTTTCCATGGCAAAGCAGCACCACGGAAAATGCACCGAGGCTGCAATAATCCATACGCACTTCTAAGCATTGTTACGCGACGAATGGAGCCGGCAAGGAGGTCTCGCGTCATCCGGTGGGGATGCCCTCCCCCTGCAAAGCCCCTGCGTGATGAAGGAGTACCATGGCGCCTCATCTGACCAGCAAGTTTTGCTTTTCCACCCAGAGAGGTGACTTTCATTCCCGGGTTGCCGGCTTCCGGAAAGTTCTCAGTCTCAGCACACTTTTGAAAAAGGCATATTACTGTGCAACTTCTTTTCCCTGGAATAATTAGTTTCCAGAACTAGTCATAGTAATTTGAGCAGAAATCTATGAAGGTAATACTGCATGCATACATCCATTACCGTGACAACGGTGCTTAATGGGGATATAATTCCCGCCCCCCCGTGTACTGCAGTGCTTTTTGTTAATTTTATTACACCAACATGTCTATAAGATTAAGACGCTCTTTAAATATGACAGTTTCTTTGACAGTTTACCGTAAGCATTACACTGCTGCAAGACCGTGTTGGCGATGGTTGCCCCGGCGACGTCTCGGTCACATGACTTTGATGCCTGCCTGTAATGGGTTAAGACAGATGTAGAGAGAGTCAGTCCCTTCTTGGGGCAAACCCCAGGGTGGCAATGGAGCACTGCATGTCTGTCCGCGGTGGGGGGGGGTACTTTTACTGTACTTCCCCTGACTCTTCCGGTGTGTCCAGTGACACTGTGTCCCTCTTTATTGTCTCGGCACACTGCTACAATGACACGTCAGCCAGGGCCGGGTGAAAACACCATAACACGCCACCAGTACCTTTATCAATGCCGACCCGTTTTGTGGGACGCCATAAAAAAATGAGACACTCTAATTGTATTAATTATTATATATTATTGATATTGTTATTACTTTACTGACCCTGCATTATGTCATCCATGAAATGGAAACTGACTCTTGTTCAATGTGATGAAAAGCTATTTAAACGTAATTATAACATCGGATTGGAGGGAGAGTAGGTTCGTCCCCGTCACCGTTTTTGCCGTATCTGTCTGCGAGCTGCGCCGGTGGGCCATCCCACCCCGGGCCTGTCTGCGAGCTGCGCCGTGCTGTCCGCCTCCGATTCAGGGCACTGCTTACTCATTCCCATAAACACATTAATTCTACCATCTCTGTTTATGATCCACGTCTCCAATGTCTTTTTTCCATTGCTTATCTTTCCGTCAAGCTTGGTGTTCTGTGACTCACTGAATCCCTCCCTGTCACTCATTATGAGGTTGTTCCTTAGTCTTTATCTGATGCTGGAGGTTCGGCAGGAGTCCTTAAGCAGAACGATACCTCCCCCCATATTTAATTACTGAGGCAGGCCGACCACCAGGTATCTCATACTGATGATGTGGTGTGTGTGCTTCAGTAGGTTCGGATGCTGTGTCTGTAATCGGAACGTCACTGGTTCAAATCCCAGGGTCAGCCAAGCGATTTTTCACCATGGGACCCTTGAACAAGACCCTTAATCCCTAATGACCGCAGGGACTGTCTGATCCTGATTCCTCAAAAATGTATGTCACTTTGGATAAAAGTGCTGCCTTATAAATAAGATGTTAATGATGTCCAGGTGATCGACAGCTGTGTGCACCTACAGATGCTGCAAAGGACAGTTTGACCCTGCGAAGGCACGTCGACCCCCGGAGGCTGAGATGTAGGGAACGGCAGAAGCTGAAGGTCTTGAGATTGATCACATATGGCAGGAATGTTCCTGCAGAGATATCGCTCATGGACAGACTCATTGGTGTAACGTCGATGGTTCCCGACCAGCGCTGACATCTGGACCAGCTCACCACGATACTGGGGGGGGGGGGTCAAGTTTGGAATATGAGGAGATGTGTAAATGACTGAGAGGGCGGAGGGCAGACAGGTGAGCTTAAGCAGAGCTCACCCCCCAGCTCCGTAACTGCACAGACAGCCGGCGACTCTGTAATTTACGGCTCTTTAATGGTGGAAACTTCAAAGGGTCCAAAGAAATCATTAATAACTATTACAAGGTGATGCTATCCGTCAGCGCGTTACGTTACGCGAGAGATGGGGACCCGAGAGCAGATTAATGCCGAGTTTTCCTTTCTCCGTGTGTTCCCTGTCCAGTCCTCTCCTCCTACGGAATTCTAATCCGGTCCAATCGCCCCCTTGGCATCCAGCTTGCCCAGTTAACCGTCATCATTGTAACAAATGAGGCTGTCACCACCTGGGCAGGATGACACCGGTCTTGCCCGTCAGTTACATCCTCATTCAGCCCGTGAGCCGACTCGGACCCTATGCGGGCTGCTAATGGTGCTGAGAAATCAGCCCCCCACCCCCCGTAAGGGACACCAGACTTCCTAAGGTTTTTTGGATGCTAAACTCCCCTAATGTCCGACAGGCAACGGTCTGTTCACACATATCAACTGATTAAAAGTATTCAGGCACTGTGTGAGACGGCTATGGTACCGTCTGGGTCTCATGGGTACTAACGCTAATGCGAGCCACTTACATCACGGCCTTCCGAAACGGTGTGAAGTCCGGAACCAGTACCAACCCGCACGAAGGCGTAGCAGCCGCGGTTCGGGGGGGGGCCGAGCAAAGTCACGGCGGAGTCATTAGACGATGGAGGGGGGGCAGGGGGAGTGACTGGGGCACCACAGAATCACGGATCTATTGGTCCTCATCTTCAGCATCTCTGCTGTCTGGTCTGTGGGCAGTCCGTTCTGGAATATTCCCGTCACACTTTTTCCAGAACCGGCAATTGGGTCCCACCTCCTCGCTGTCTGGACCAGGCCAGACTGATGAAAGCACAGCGGCGCCAACAGCCTGTTGCAGCCCAATCCGGCCTGATTCAACCCGGCCCGCCTCGCGTCGTTTGTCCTTTTTAGTAATCATTAACAGCAAATCACAAAGGGTCAATCAAAGGGTGGGGGGGGAGGGGGGGATGTACGATTTCCTGCAAATGTTGGTCGAACACTCTCTCCAGCGCCTATCAATTTACCTCTTTTCATTTTTCCATTTAATTTTAGGTCATATTACCAGCAGATGCATTTCCGCTGCAATTATTTGGACTGGGTGTCCCGGCACTCAATGGGACGCCGTCCTGCAGCAAAAGCTTCCCGCCCTCACGCCAAATCCAGCTGAGCACTTAGAAGGTTCTAGCAAGATGTTAAAGGGCATCCTTAATGCATTCTTAAGGTGGTTTAATTTAACATAACTTGGCTAAATGAGGTTGAGGGGGTTTGGGGTGTGTATCCATGACACCTGGAAAAGACGCAAAATATAAAGTGAATCTTGGAGGACGAAAGACACCAAGAAGAAGAAACAGATTAAAAGGGTGGAGTTTCTAATCTGAGAAGGTGTCTGCTGTGTGTTTTGGCTGCGGTTGCCGATGCATTTTAGGAGTGAGCCGACCTAGGATGTGTAAAATCGAGGTATGGCAGCCCTGTTGACACAAACAGGTGGCAGAATGTGATTCAGCAGGTTAGGCCTCTCAGCCTGAGTTCAGAAGGTCGGTGGTTCAAATCCAGTGCTCAGCAGAATTGTTATATCACTACTGGGCCGTCAAGCAAGACCCTGAACCCCCCTGGATAAATGGCTGAGCCTGTGCTTTGGACTCTAAGTTTCACTGTTCCCTCTGTGTGTGTGTGTGTGTGTGTGTGTGTGTGTGTCTCATAACGAAAGGCGAGACGGGATACATGCAAATAAAGACATGCCAATGTACTTGTACAAAGGGCAAGTAAAGCTTAATTTAATTATCACTTTCAAATGTCTACCTTCTGTGTTAATTCAGTGTGATGCTTGCCCCGCCTCAGGGCCACTCCAGGGTGGGGGGGGGGGGGATCTGCAAGAGCATCGACAGGCATTTTTTTTTCGTTAATTCCAGGTACTTTGCTTTTTCAGCCAGGAATGAAATCAAACATTCTGTGTAGAGGCACTCAGACATGGGCAGGTTCGAGGGAGGGGGGGTAATTCTGAGAGCGTCGGGTTGCAAAAAAGACCAACGGGGCGGGAGGGGGTCCCCTCACTTTGTCCTTGGAAAAACGAGAATTGCACAAACACCCTACCGGGTCCTGCGGAGAGAGGCGGCCTGCACGCTTTTGTCCCAGTCTGGGGGGGGTGGGTGCATTTACGCCTCTCACGGCTGCGTTAACATGCCAAAGAGCCCTCCGCGAAATAAACCCCGTCGTCATAAAACAAGCCTTTTAACTTAAAAAAGGGGGGGAAAGGGATATCCTTCCCAGGGTGCCTTGCATTAGCGTTCGCAGGACACATAATGGACTGGATTGTATTACCTTGCTCTTTAGGGCAAACAAGACTGTCCCTAATTGCCTGTCCAATATTTGCATGGCCCACAGTATATGTCACTGAACACCCCGATAAGTGACAGCGTCTCCCAGCGGGCGAGGCAATGCTTCCAGCGGACGCCTCGGACGGCGGCTGAAAACAAACCGCTCCTGGTCCCTTTTTACGTGACAACGGCGGGGGGGGGGCACGCTGTGGGAAGGAAATTGACCAGGAAAAAGTGTTACCGCTAGTCACGTCGTGTGAGGAGGCATTCAAGCACTTTGTGCTCGGGCGTTCTGCTAAGACGGCTCGGGTCCTGTCAGTGTCGCTGTGCTGATATATATTTGCATACAGGTGACCTACTTGCACAACCCTTCCCCTTATTACAATTTATTGCTTATTCATTGGTCACTTATTGTTATACTGCACTGCCTTGACCCTTTGGGGGGGGTCAACCAACAATTAATGTCCCCAAACAGGGAGTATGAAAAAGATGCAAAAATATGAGACAAATGATTAAATTTAGAAATATAGAAATATAGGGGGGCCCATATAGGGTTTAGAGTCACTTGGCCTGCACTGCCATGTATTTAATGCACTGCTGTCGGTCCTGAGCCCCCACGCACCTGTCTCCCACCCCACAACTGTGGCATAAAAATGTTACTGCATCTCGGAACACATGAGACTTGAAGCCTGATCATTTGCACTTCCTTAGGAGTCAGCCTCTCGGGTGGTCCCTCGCATGGGGGTACAACAGCAGCTACCCTCAAAGGAGCGTGAGGGTACGAAGGATCCAAGAGCCTGGTGCCTCATACACAGGGTGCAGTTTTTTAAGGGGGGTAGGTGGGTTCGTGAAGGCTCCATTAAATGGTTGGCGGGGGGGGGCAGATGTAATATTGCTAGGAAAGGCATCTGTGACTAACATGCTGCGGTCAAGCCGACAGAAAGTTCTGGAGTGGCGCTCGGGGCAGTCTACCAGAGCCGATGTGCTGCCATTTGTTTGCTATTCGCTGGTAATACGTCACCGCTGGAAACGCCGCCTTCAGCACCCAGGGCTATACTCGCCTCTGTCCTGTTTCACGTTCTGCTCGACTTAAAAGCTTCGAGTGGGACGTTTTCTGCTCCAAACAGCCAAAAGATAAGTATCGGCAGTAAGGATTTCACTCAGGAACAATGTGTGTTTTACATCTCCAAGGAAAATATGACTTTGAAAGTTACAAAAAAACACACCAAAGCTCATCCAGAAATGTTGCTGTGCAGCTTAAATTAAAATGAATTATTTGGCTTCTTGGCCCATGAAACCCTCAATATAATAAAATAAATATGAATGCATAAAAGCTCGAAGACTCGCTGTAACTAAAACACAAAGGGGCCGGAGACTTAGGTCACTATCGGTGCTCTGGAATCTTCAAGACAAGAACCTTTCGCTGCTTGAATCTCCAGCCGGGCGACTTCAGCGACGGACTCTGCTAGCAGTCATGCTGCGTCTGAGGATTGTGCTTCAGGAAATGGGAACTCGGACAGAGCTGCCTATTTCACATCCCATTTTGGGAAGCACTGGAACAAGTAAGTCTTCCCGGTCTCCGGGGAGAAGCCACTGACTCTTCCAGAAATGGCAAGAGGTGCCCCACCACCTGCAGTGGTAAACGATGCGTCCCTGTCTGCCTGTCTGTCTGTCTGTCTGTCTGCCTGTCTGTCTGTCTGTCTGTCTGCCTGTCTGTCTGCCTGTGTCCTGGGTGGTTATCACTTCATCTGCTCATGCCACCTTAAAACTGCAACCGAAATAAATATCGTCATCAAAAAACAAAGAGCTGGGAGACAGACTACCCTTTTGCACCATTTCTGGGGGGTTTTCAGTGTCAGTAACAGCCCCGAACACACAAGTGATTCTCATTTGTTAGCATTGACATCTTCCCTCTGCTACAGACATCGCTCTTCGACGTCAACAACACGGGCCTTCTGAGGCACTGTCGGCCTTTTGGCTTCCCACAGAAGAGGACGACCTTCTCGTTTTCACATCTGGCTTTGTAGGCATCTGACCTGGTCAGATTCAGTGAGGAATCAAAGTGACTTTCTGAAAGTTTTCTGAAAGCGAATATGCCCCCCTCCCATGAGAAGTGGCAGCAAAACAGCTTTTGTGTGGTGTGTTTTTCTACGGCCTTGGTACGCATTAAGTGCAGCCCATTGTTGTGGGCCCCCTCCATTAGCTTGCCCCCAGTTCAGCACATCAAAGAGGTGGGTTGGGTCCTTGCATGAGGAAAATGCCGCCGTGAATGACAGCTGTAATCTTAGAGGTCTGGAAGTACAGGCCGGGATTCCGGGGGCTGCCATTAAACAGCTGCAGATTAATAGACTGTTACAATAGTTAATTGGGATCATGTTTACAGGAACAGGATATGAGATCATCACCGGCAAACAGGTACGAAGCACATGGCACCGCTTCCTTCCGGGTGACTCAACGGGCAGCTAAACGGTCAATGGGACCATTGCTTGGGGTTTGGGGCGATAGGGACATAGTTAACAGGAAGTGTGAGACATCTGGCCCGGGATTCCCTCGCACCATTCTCTCCCGATTTTAAAAATGGACTGAAACACTCGGATGCAAAAGTAAACTAGACGGAGACGTCATCGGACAGATTTAGCAGGAGGAACGGAGCTGAAAAAGGGGCCGGATCCTTACAAGCAAACCAAGTGTGATGTTGGTACCCTCTGTTTGGAGGATGGTGTCATAATTATCATGCAAAGTACTTCAGCTTGACTAAAGATAACTGTGCAAAAGGCCTGGGGCTGCATATGGACGTCGGTAAAGGCCCAACGTCAGGTCCCGGCACAGTGCGTCCCAGCCAGGTGCCCGCCTGGAATCGCCCTCGTAAATATATATAGATTAAACGGAGATAGCTGTCAGTTTTATACCTGAACTCTTTCCGTTATGTCATGCGTAACGATGAAACTTCCAGTCACGTACGTGGGTGTCATACTGATACAGCCGCTGTCAGATCTCCCCTCCCCCCTACACGCATACTCCTGTAATTTAGCACCCTCTTGGGGGTGGCGGAGGGGGCTTGTCCCCTTTTACCCACTGTGCTCCTAGTGGGAAAATTAACTGAAAAAGCCAGTCTAACTTTGCCCCCTCACCACCCCCCTCCCTCCACCAGCGCTAATAGCCCAACCTTTATGGTGGAAAAAGCTATTTTTTTCTCTGACAAACGCAAACTTAGCAGATCATTAACGTCGCCTAAGCTGAGGTTCACACACAGCGGCACGACCAGGACCTGGGCTGGTGGCGTGACCAGGAACCAGGCTGGTGGAGTGACCACACTCATCCCTACCGCAATCGGCACCAAATGAGGGGGGCGATTCTTTAAAACCACACTGATTGGGTGGCTATGTACTGGGAACCCACCTCCTCCGCCCAAGTGTTATGTGAGGTCAATGAATTGCTGGCACTTCAAGTCCACATCCCGCACAGCGGAAGGACCCAGGTAGGGCTGTCCCTCCTGTGCCTGTGTTCTGTACTACCTATACGCCGTGCGAGTGAGACTCCCACATCGGTTCGAAGGCCTGTCCTCACCTGTGGACTGACCTTCAGCTTTCAGCCCTGTATGTAGCTTTTGGCCAAACATACCAGGGTTTTACCTTTTAACCTCTGGCCAGTAGGACTCCAAAGACCCAGGGGTGGGTCAGGTCTTTCTGGGGCTGCCACTCCAAAAGTCACTGAGGGCTGCCTTGTAGTGTAGTAACTGTTTGTGGCTAACAGGGGGCCCCACAGAAATATGTGGTTTGAGTGGTGGTAAACACAGAAACTGGGAACTCCCTAAAACTACAGCCGCGTGAAACTTGCCACAACACCTAAGCATGGAGACCAAGAGATGGCAGAGGGGGCCGTCTTGCAAAAGTACCACCCCCGCCCCACGCAACAAACGTGCCAATCGCTCTCGTCGGCATGGCCCCCGCACGCCGCTTCCCAGTGCCAATTCGCTTCGTAAATGGCCCGTCCATTCGCAGCGAGCCAGGCCCGCCTGATCTCCCCACGCTAATTAAATCTTCAAAGGAAATTTTCCCGTCTGAACGCGGCGGCCGGCCGATGAGTAACATGTGTTAATGAAAAAATGGCATCTTTATATTTATTGGGTTTCAATTATGGGCCTTTTATTAGGATTAATAATCCCAGAGGATGTGGGGGGGGGGAGTGAGGCCCACATCATTCAGACACACATCAGTGCCGGCAGGGCCCGCGAGCCGGTTCCAGAACAGGCCCGAGCGAGTCTTTTAGGCGGGATAAAAGGCAGAATAGCTAATGAGGCGATTCCCTGGGAGAGCGACTCTGCAAAGAGGGCAGACCTCATGTCACGTAAGCAAGCTATTTAGTGATCGGTGAAGAGGACGTTCAGAGTTCTAACGCGAAGGAGAAGCGCGGTCTTGCTGCGCTAATGGTACGGGGCAGATATCGTGATAGAGAGAGGAGGAGTGGGTATAAACATTTCATCTACTAACTTTTAACGGGGAACCCAGTAATACGACGGAAGATAATGCGCGTCATTGGTTGCATGAAAAACAGCAGGGTGAGTTCATCTCTTTTAACTTTTATTAATTAAATACACCATACTTGAGCAAATGTCTCTGAAAATATCACAAATAGATTTATTTTTTTTTTCCATTGAGCAATTATAGGTTGGAGAAAAATCTGTACATGAAGAGTGCGTTGGCGCCGCGGACCGCTTCCGCTCGCTTTGGCGCTGGATTGGAGGGGGCTGCAGTTGGTGGGGGAGGGAGGGGGTGGTTTTG
>JAODJX010000032.1:371898-385788 GCA_026776945.1 Isichthys henryi | reverse complement strand
ACCCCCCCACACCGTCCGCCCCCGCCCAATTAACGCTCTCCTTTGTCTTTGGGGTGGGGCAACACTGTCATTAAGCTCCATTTTAATGCCACACACAAACCCAGACACTGTGATTTACACCCCATACAGCACGGCGCATCAGAAACCCTGCTGGCAGACAGCAGCACCTGGGCTTTCAAGCAAATACCCCCAAACGTGTGGCTCAATGGAACAAAGCATCAGGAAACTGACCCTTTACTTCAGCCAAAGGTGGAAAACAGCACTACTGTTGGTAATGTGTACTGACAGTAACCAACCAACAATGCCAATATATAAGAATTAAATGGTTAGTCAAGCATGTACTTTTAAAATGCATAATGCAAAAATAGATAGACAGACAGACAGATAGATAGACAGACAGATATATATATATAGATAGACAGACAGATAGACAGACAGACAGACAGACAGATAGATAGACAGACAGACACACACATCTTGCCAATACCAGACCATTATCACAAAACTCAAAGATTTAAAAATGATTAGTTGTATTTACAAAAACCTGCATGCCATTAATAAAGGGGGCATATATCTCCCCGCAAAAGACTATAAACAATGTATGACACTCAAAAATATTTATATTTGGACAATGTCTATTATATACTACATTCCGGGAGAAAAAGTCTGTCCTTATCAGTGCAAATCATAAAACTTAAAAAAGTTAAATTACAAAAAAAATACACAATTGCTGATTGGTAAATCAGTGTGTAAGAAGCTACAGCTCAGGACAAAACAAAGAATTCAGATTTTACTACTTTGGTAGAAAAAAAGTCTCTCTGCAGTTGTCGTGCAACTGTGTTTGAATGAAAGGCACTGTTACATAACATTGGGAGGACTGTTGTTCTTTGTGTCGATGGAGATATATTATACAATCACTGCTGCTCTATAGATCAATGTAACTGGCCTGGAACCGTGACAGTTATAATACGTGAAGGGATTAAGTGTCACAGAGCATTTGTATTTCAATCGGAATGATTAAAATAATTGAGAATGACTGACTGACTCTCTGTTAGGTGCAGAAACTTTGTGATTAGCGATTCAGCATGTTTGACTACAGACTGCTGCACCGCGGCCCTCTCTGTGACTCTCAGCATTGTTATAGCTCCGTGTTGCAGCTGGAAAACACAGGAAGATGACAAACTCTCTGACTGAGAAGCGAATCGCTATCGCTGTTCGAAGTACGACTGGCCATGAGTCTGCTGAATTCTGATGGAGACTGAGATCAAAATAGAATCTTTACAACGGACCTCGTATTTAGAAACATAGCCTTCATTTTACCACGGAGGCTAACTAGCGTTCGTCTGTGTATGGACAGACTTATGATCCCTGCTTATAACTGATCTGATGATCTAATGACGCCAACTGGAACACAACAAGTGATTAACAGCCATGTCATGTTAAAGGGTCAAGGATAATTTAAAGAGTACATTCTATAGGCGATGGCTGTATGTCATTAGAGTTGCACATGTTAATATTAAAAAGGTGTAATACAAACCTGCAAATTACACATTTCTGTACTCTGCAAAACCTAATGGTCATTGAAGCTTATAATCAGTAAAAGGACATACGAATGTGTGATATTTTCAAATCCTGTTTGTCAGTAATAATGATGTAAATTCCTTTCCTACTAATACTTAAGTTATTGTATAACAAAACTTATGGCCTAATCAAACACAGAAACTACACTCCTGAATTTAATACACTGAAATTGGCTACTTTGCTATACACTTGAGCTAAGTAAGACAATTTTATTGAAAGGCTATAATGAACTCCAGTTTTGACTGTTAACAAACCCCACTACAGTCCTCCACCTACTGAATAAATAACATTTTCAATTATCCAATGAGAACTGCAGGCCTAAATGTTTAAAAGCGCTGAGGGAGGAGAAATATAGTTATAAATATATCAGTTTAAATGCCTGACGTGCCTGCTGGTCGCTGCGGCCCCTGTGTCGAAAGTAATGAGAACAAAATCATTTTAAAATGATATATGCCACACAAACAAACGTTTACATTTGTAAGAATTATCAGCACGGAAGTGGAAAAAGCTGACGCTGCTCTGGAGCCCCCCCCCACACTGTGTTAGGTGACTGCAGCCGGAGGCGAATTGAAGAGGAGCCTGAGATGCGTGGGAGGGTTGGGGGGGGGGGTTGCTGTGGCAAAGGAGCCCCAGTGTATCTGGGACACCCCAGCTACGTTAGCCCTGGAGATGATAGTGCTGACAACCTCTCGAGGCCCCCCCTGTGGGAGCCCTGGCTCACGAACCCCGGGGGCACGAGGTATGGGGGCTGACCTGGGGAGCTAGTGAGTACGTCACATCGGCACCTCCGATGTTCGGAAGCCGTAGAAGTGAGCATCTGACTCCTGCTGAGTACAGAGTTTTGCACATATTTCCACTGCTAAACCAGGACAGCTTTGTAATAAACATCTTTAGGGAAGATGCTAAAAATATATATTTATCTAGTCTCAAGTGAACCAGAAACACTTTTCAAACATTTTAAATTTCACTCTCACGTATTTAATGACTGAGTGAGATGAGCTGTGGCCCCCTTTCCTCTGAGGTTGCAGACTCGCCGGTGTTTAATTCCCCCTCTGGCTCTGTGTGGGTGGGGTTTGCATGTTCTTCTTGTGTTGGGATGTTTTTTGGATGCTTTGGATCCCTTGTGGTTGAGGTGAACTGTCCTGCCAGTGTTTCTGTGCCTACTGATGGACTGGCATCCTGCATAAAAATGGTTACACTAATACAGAATGACACACAGGCTCAGTGAGTAACACTATTGCCTCACACCTCCAGAGATTGGGTTTCAAACCCCACCCCCACAGAGTGCGTCCATGTCTTCCCTGCGATGGATTTTCCAGGATGTGCCACTGCCATGTGCTCCATGCTGCCTGGGATTTTATCCACAACCCCCACCCCACGTCCCCCACAACCTTCTCCTAGTAACTGGTTAAAAGAGGACTGTACTGATGTGCTGGATGTAAAATTTTTGACTGACGTTATATATGCCTTTAAATGCACACCCTCACTGCGCTTAAAGAATGCAGTTCTTACTGTACAGCTGACCCAGAAACACGAGTCACTTATGATGCCACGGCCTGCAATCTGACAGTGTTCAAGACACACGCTTCACACAAAGAAATCATAATTATAAATCGTGTGCATCTTTGCATTGTGTTAACTGTCATGCAAAACACTGAGCCGCATCTCTTTTAAGATGAGAGAAACAGCCCCTCATTTCATGTGCAGCAAGGAATGCAAAGATTGATTATGCAACATGAATTAATTCTAACAGTGCAGGGCCAGCATTAACTGAGCCTGATTCTGCAGACTAAATATGTCCTTTTCCCCATTTTATTTTTAACTGCCTCTATTACATCACAACCTCTCTGCCGTAGTATCAGACTCAACTGCACTGTATCACATCTAATGCGAAAAACATTGTCAGGAAATGGTCAATGCACAGAAACACAGCAATTATACACCAGTAACGGGCAAATAATGTTCCTAAAAAAAAACCTGGCATTCCAGAATTCTATTTCAGATTTCCCTGGATATGGGTCTGACCTCACACTGCAGGATTTTCCGGCACAGTTTCCACTCGGATTTCCTATGAAATCAGGAAAAACGGACACGCAACAAAATTCAACATCCAGCAAAAATTTACTCCAAAAAGTAGGGAGTACTTTAAACTATCAGAGTACATGTAACTGTTTAAATAAATTGAGATCCAGGAAATCCTAGACAAAATACATATTAGACACAAAGCTGCACTGTAAATATTATAACTAAAACAATTATCTAAAATAACTTGAATAATATATAGTTATTTATGCAGTGGATTACTGACAGAAATTGGTGTCCTTTATCTTCCAATACTACAGAAAAGCAGTGCATCGTCTTCTTTTAAAAAGGCTTAGATTAGAAGTGGAAATTATTCCAGACACATTAATAATAGATTTGCATATATTGTAATTAATACTGGAATGTTTATTTAATATGAAGCCTAATTAGAGTTAACATGTAAAATAACAAAGAGGTAATTATACCATCGGCTGTCAGAAGAGCGATTGCACTTTTAAATTCTGCATCAGCGTGCCGTGTAAAAGGACACAGGTTTTCAGCTTCGATGTTGTGTAACATCACTCAGGCCATGCGGTGTAACGGACAGGCCCCAAGGTATACCAGACAGGCCCAGACGTGTAATGGACAGGCCACGTAGTGTAACGGACAGGCCGTACAGTGTAACAGACAGTTCTGCAGTGTAACGGAGAAGCCGTGTGGTGCAAGGTACAGACCCCAAGACAATGGACCGGCCCCGAAGTGTAACGGACAGGCCCCAAGGTGTAACAGACCGGCCTCGAGCTGTAACGGACAGGTCTCAAGCTGTAACGGACATGCCTCAAGGTGTAACAGACAGGCCCCGAGGTGTAACGGACATGCCTCAAGGTGTAACAGACAGGCCCCCGAGGTATAACGGACAGGCCCCGAGGTGTAACGGACATGCCTCAAGGTGTAACAGACAGGCCCCGAGGTGTAACAGACATCCCTCAAGGTGTAACAGACAGGCCACGAGGTGTAACGGACAGGTCTCAAGCTGTAACGGACATCCCTCAAGGTGTATCGGACAGGCCCCGAGGTGTAACAGACAGACCACGAGGAGTAACGGACATGCTACAAGGTGTAACAGACAGGCCCCCGAGGTGTAACAGACAGGCCCCGAGGTGTAACAGACATGCCTCAAGGTGTAACAGACATGCCTCAAGGTGTAACAGACAGGCCCCGAGGTGTAACAGACAGGCCATGAGGTGTGACGGACAGGCCCCGAGGTGTGACGGACAGGCCCCGAGGTGTGACGGACAGACCCCGAGGTGTGACGGACATCCCTAAAGGTGTAACAGACAGGCCACGAGGTGTAACATACAGGCCCCGAGGTGTAACGGACAGGTCTCAAGCTGTAACGGACATTCCTCAAGGTGTATCGGACAGGCCCCGAGGTGTAACAGACAGACCACGAGGAGTAACGGACATGCTACAAGGTGTAATGGACAGGCCCCGAGGTGTAACAGACAGGCCACAAGGTGTAACAGACAGGCCCCGAGGTGTAACAGACAAGCCTCAAAGTGTAACAGACAGGCCCCAAGGTGTAACGGACATGCCACAAGGTGTAACGGACAGGCAGTGTGCTGTAACAGACGGGGCTCGTATTACACCTCGTATTACACACTCCCCACGCTGTTCTCACAGTTATTTATTTCTCTGTCTTCAATGTTCTTGCAGTACTAGGCAAAGTATTTCCTCCTGTGTTTTTTATTTCGCAAACATCAGGTGTGATTAATATTTTACAGCATACATCTGTTCATTTATTTTTTCCCCTTCACTTTTTTTAGTTTCAGCCACCACACCTGGAGTCCAGAGTGGTATGCCCCCCCCCACCCCCGATAGGGCATGTATCAGAATGTCGGGCCATACGGACGTCCAGAGCACTGCCCGACGTGCGTGACTTGCACTGCCGCGTGGGGGCACTCATAAATCTTTCAATGCCTAGGGAGTCGAAAATACAGAAAGGATTTCAGTGAGGAAGGGGGTGGGGGGTAGGTACCCATACACATGTAGCAAGGAGGTAGCTACTCAGTTAAAAGAGTGAGAGCTTGCATAGTCCCAGTGGTAGCATGAGAATGAGGTCTGGCTTTGATAGTTAGCATCCTGCTAAGAAGTTACAGTGGAGTTGCTAATGAACATACTGTGGATGCTACAATATTCCCATCCTGGCATTCTGCCATTTTCCTTCTACTCTTATCACATTATGAATTCTATTATGAACTAATAATTGGGATTATTTTCCTTCAATACACTACCGGTACTATCAGAAAACATCTGCCAGTTGGAGCAGCATGTTTCTGACTATATTAATGGCAAATGGGGCATTTCCCATATTCCCTGACAAAAGTGATATTTCTCCCTTTAAAGATATAAAGTGATGCTAACACAGGACTGTCCTTCATATCTGTAACCTCAGAAATATTCTCTCCTGCACTTTAACTGGCATTTATGAAGGTTTTGCACTCAAAGCAGATTCTGCCGACTCTGAGGCACGATAAAACATATCTAATATGTATGGTACAGTATGCCTCACACATATATATTGTACTGTGTACTGGACAACTCACATTATTTTTACTGGAAAAAAATAACATTGATTTTTTTCCTTTAATAGAAAGTCAAGTGGTCCAATGATGTTAATTTGTTGGCGGACAGGTGTGTACAAGTGTGAGCATGTGTGTTAACGTATGTCTGCATGTATGCATGCCGGTACATGTGTGTATAGGCATGTATGTATGTGTTCATATATGTGGGTGTATGTGTTTGTGTATGTATGAATGTTCAAGTGTGTGTGCATGCAAGCATGCGTTTATGTGTATGTGTGCATGCAAGCATGCGTTTATGTGTATGTGTGCATGCAAGCATGCGTTTATGTGTATGTGTGCTTGTATGTGTGCATGTATGTGTGCATGTATTTGTGCATGCAAGCATGCGTTTATGTGTATGTGTGCATGTATGTGTGCATGCAAGCATGCGTTTATGTGTATGTGTGCATGTACAAGTGCGTATATGTGTGCATGCATGCGCATATGTGCGTGTGTGTGTTTGTTCACGTGTAATTGCATGTGTATGTGTGCATGTATGTACATTCTTTTTACTAAAAATAACACTACCTTTTTTCCTTAAATGGAAAGTCAAGTGGTTCGGTGATGTTCATTTGTTGGGTGATAGGCATGTACAAGTGAATCTATGTGTGTGTGCGTGCATGTATGCAAGCCTGTATGTGTGTGTATATGGTATGTGTATATGTGTTCATGTATGTTTGTGTGTGTGTGTATGTGTGCATGTATGCCTTCCATATGTGTAAAATCTATGCATGCACATATGCATACGTATATGCATTTGTGTGATGCTCATGCATGTTTGTGTATGTAAGCAACCGTGGATGCATTTGTGTACGTGTGCATGTACATGTGCATGCATGTGTATATGCGTTTGTGTACGTGTATGTTTTTATTCACATATGTGTGCATGTACATGTGCATGTCCTGTGGTCGTTTCTGCTCTAATCAGAAGCTTAACCTGCAGGCCCCAGGTGTATTTTACGTGTAGCCAGTAGGGAGGGGGTGCTGGGGTCAGCGGCCCTGACACAATTGCCTACGGCTATGTGGGCCTAACCTTCATCGCTTGTGACAGGAGTGAGTCAAAAAACCAGAAACCTGTCTCCAACTGACACAACAGGCCAAAAGGTCGGTGGCGAGGCTGCGGCACTCGTTACGCACATGGCAACACTGACAGAACGCAGAGGAACTCCCCAATTAGCAGGCGATAACGAGGGGCACGGTTTGTGTAACTTAATATATGGCCTATTTGATCAAAACGTCAGATGAGAGGCAGGAGGCACAGGCTGCCATTAGCGTGACGTTAGGTTTGGTTATCACCTGGAAAGCTGACGGAAACACTGAGCATGCAGCCATGTCATGAGCGGAGGGTGGGAGGTAGAGGCTAAACTGCTCAGGCATGTACAATTCCGGCACATTCTCCTCGGAAGGAATATATTCAGAGTGGAAATAAATAAATAAGTTGCGGGATTAGACAAAGGCAGGAAAACAGCAGCGATCCGGGAGAAGTTCCTACAGGGAAATGTAAATACACCTATGAAGCGTGAGTCAAGGCACTGACACAAACATTAGCAGATTTGGATGCGTTTCACACGGGGGCTTACGGGGCATTAGTGTCAAGGCTCCATCTTGGATTTAGCGCTGGCATTTATAACTTACGCTGTGTCAAAAGACTTCCGAATAAGAATGGATATTATACTCAGGTGAGACATTTGTCACTTCTGTGCACATTCTGGGGCCACTAGAATCCTGCCCTCACAGCCCAACGCTTCTGCCTGACCCATGGCCTTGCCCCCACCCCCCTGCCCCCTAAGGTTCCGGCGTGACCCGCAGACACTCAGTGCCTGGGCTCTCCTCACACTAAGACCAGCGACTCAAGTCTGGCCCTTTTTAATGAGATTATCGGGAGCGAAGTGTCACTAAGTAGGATAGAAAATGGAAGCCATTATCTGGCATTTTCTCAGAGCATCCCTCCCCATCCATCTGCTCGCCACCCACACAGCCGCTAGTCCAGGATTAGAGGCGTGATTAGCTGGGGATCGCTGCTTAAACACCTCTGCTCTGCGTCTCCGGCCGGCTGCAGCCTCCTGTTCCGCGGTAATGAGCTGGAGCTCCGCCCGGCATGGCAGGCCTTCAGCCACACAACCCGCCAGCGCCGACCTCTTGGTCAGATCTGGGAGGTACAGTCCTATGGCTAAAAGATTTTCTGTACCTCTGTTCATTTGTTTAATCTATTTACTCTCGGAGCATTCAGGAAAGCATATTGCTATAGTATGACTTATAACAGCTGTATTATAAAAATAATAAAAAATGCTGCCTGTCTACCGGAAAAAATAGCTACCAATATTTGCTGAATAGCAAAAAACATCACCCTGCAAATACTGGAATTTTACAAAACGTATTTGCTTATACAAAATATGCATCATACCATTCTCTGCCCTTTGGCAAGTTCTGATTCTCATAACGCCATCTTCCTACAGTTTTCTTGGACTTTGACTGTAATAACATTCTACAGCACTTTCATCCTGTCAGCTAGCTAACTTAGAGGCTATTTTCCTCTGCAGGTGAGTCAGAAATCTGGCTTCCGTGTGGTTCGGTACCCATTGCAGGCGCCCCGCACCCAGGCTCTACCTGTGATCTTGTCCCGCACTAGTTTGCAGGACTCGATCTCCCCGATGCTGCCGAAAAGGCTGCGGAACTCTTCCTGGGTCATGTTCTGCGGCAGGTAGTTGACGATGAGGTTGGTCTTGCTGTCGTCGTTGGAGCTGCCGGTCTGCATGGGTGACGGGCAGCTCCGACTGTTGCTGGACGGCCCATTGGCCGTGGTGGCACTCGGCCCATTCGTGACCTGAGGCTCTATGTTGCTAATTATCTGCAAAGAGGAAGAGAGAAAAGCAGGGAGATGGTCTCTTAGAACAGCGACTGGCAGGACCCACGGGGAAGCAGCTCTTTAGCATGTGAAGGTTGCACATTCCCAGCACCGAATCATTACAAAGCCTCTACTAATGCTACAGCATGGACCCAAGCGGTTAAATATCCAAGGAATGGTAGCTAGTTTGGTTTCTGACGTGTTCCCTCCTCTCAGACACATTTTGATTCTCTTCTTGAGCTTTGATAGCTAGCACACTCAAGGTAGGTAACGAAGTGAGGCCTTCAGTGCGGCACCGCTGTCATGGCGGGACAATATCTGTTGCTTCTTGAGCGTTTCTGCTGGAGATCAGGTGTTTGAAGTGGAGTCTGCTGTCCCAGAGGGAGTGAGGAGTGAAGAAATAGCCTGTCGGTCGTATCCACCGGCTAATGCTCATTTTAAGATTCTCACTGCCGCTAAATGTATTCACCCATTTACATAAAATAGATGCTTAATTTAATAATTTGCTCTTCTTTACAGTCAGCTGACTCCCATCTTCCACTTAAGGAGACGTTGAGGCTAAAGGTATGTAGACTGGGTTGTGTTTTTGTTTGAGATTCGGAAAGAAGGGGGGCACACTGTCAGACAGCAAGCTGGAAAAGCATCTCCTGTCAGCCACATGCAGGGCCAGTAATACCGAGATTCGTGGAGTGGAGCGTTCCGGAAACAGACTTGCAGACTATGTGTGTAGAGCAACACTCTGGCTCCCGATGATTTAATAATGGTTTAAATTTAAGTTTTCTCTGAATATACTGGATCTCCAGGAAAAAAACGACAAGAAAGTAGAGAGGAAAGAATGGGGGGGCCGGGATTGTTAAATGGCTGACTCCGCCCACATGTTTAATATTCAAATCAGTGTGACTGTGAGGTACTTTCAACTCCAAGTCAGAATAAAATCTTTCCCTCTAGTGAAAGTATGAAAACGCAGGCAAAAAGACCTCGGCTGAATTTCCAACATGATTTATTTTTAGTGTATCTACCTTACATAATAAAATATGTAATGTCACTAGAACAATATTTAAAAATTAAAAAGTAGTAGTATTATCTCTGACAGGTCTTAGATAGTCCTCTTATATGTAGTAAGCTGAATACAATAAAACTGAGATAAAAATGTGCCTTTTTGCTTAATTTTAGGTACCAGTATATTAGAGTTTTACGTATATCAGCATGTTTGCATACAGGCGAGTGTAAGCTGCCATCTGGCAAACTAGACAGCTCTTAGAAGAATTATGGTTTTCTTTGTTAAATTTTTGGCTTTTTTTCCCTCAGTGGTAGGTATCCAAGATCAGTCTTTGTGTTTTTTTTTAACTGAAATTAATTTTTCCTTGGTTGTGTTTGTTGTCTCTATGATATATTTACATGATACCAGGGATCATTAGGATCTGTTTTTGTTTCAGTTCAAATGGATGCAGTCTGTATGGAAATGAAAGCAAGAACTCGCATCTGCTGTAAATGTTTCCAGAACAGCTCCTGGTTTTTAAAAATACGTCAGTGATCATTTGGGGTCCGCAGACCTTGCTGGACCCTCAACTGACTAGCAGCTGGTAGTGAATGGTCAATGGTTATGAAACCCAGAGAAGCTCAGTCATATCACAACGCTAGTGAATTTACATATTATCCCGTGTTATTAATTTACTTTATGTAATGTGTTACAGAAAAAAGGTGCCGTTTTTTTTTTTTACATAAGAATAAATTACAATCTATGCAGTGTTTTTTCCATTAGCTATTTATAACCAGGTGCAGCCCAAATTAAAAACTGTACCCATCAAAAATGACACCTATTTTTCTTTTAAACAAGTTTCAGCAAAATGATCTAACGCCTGTGGAACTTAAAGATACATTCTACTTTTTTAAATTAAAAACTGTTGTAAAAGTCAAATACAACATGGTAAGTACCCAATGTTATCGTGCCGATAGCACTAGTATAGGAAAAAGCTTCTGCTGAATGGAGCTCCTAGACGCCAAGAAAGTGAGAAATCGTTTCTCGGCACAAGAACATGCCTTATAATAAACAAACTAACTTTATTATCAGAAGTTTCTACATTTTTTTGGAATATATAATTAAATTGGGTTGCTGGCATATCAGACGAAGCACTGTAAATAAACGAATTTTATCTTGCCGGGATGTTAAGTAAAAGGTTGACGGAAGCACATTTTAGATCACGCTGTACCTGCCAAATTGCGACACGTTTATAACTACCCATCAATCCTTGGCGTCTCCGAGTTCGCCCGAGTGAGACGGCAGCCGCAGTTTGAGCCCGGCCACTGCGGCAGCACGCAAATGGGGCTCCCAGCTAAAGCATGTCTCTCTAGAAATGCGCTTATATTATATTATAGGCGGCTTGTATTGTACGGCGGCTCCGTCAGTATCAGGAGCCGTGTGTGTGGGCTGCGTTTGTTTGCTTTTATTCCAGGCGGAGCCTTGAAAGATTTTTATTTTAAAGAAGAAAAAAAACATAAATCTAATGTGACTGAGTCATTCGGAAAAGAGTCTCCTGAGATTAGCTATTTGTGTGAGGTGGCGCAGGGAGGGTCGTGATCCGCGGGGAGCGGTGGGGGGGTTTGGAGGGATTCACCTGACAAGCGTGTCCGGGCAAGCGGGGCAACAGGGAGGGGGCTCCTCTGAGAATGGCTAAACTCCAGGGGTTTCACTGCCTTCAGTCTTTCTTTTTACGTACCAATGCAATAGATGCAAATGTTACGTTTTTAGATCCTGCCTAAAAAACTCAACATTTCACAAATGCTACAAAATACAGAATAGCAGAAACACTATAACAACGTATAATTATTCATCTACAATATACATATTATCTAAATATATATATATATATATATATATATATATATATATTTGTTCGCAAGGCTGCTATTTTTCGGGACCAAGTCCACCAGTATCCATCTTATTTGCAAGGTTGCTGTAGGTTTTCTGCAAGTTCCATTTTAAGTTGTCGAAGGCTCACTGAAGCATCATGTTCATGGCTACTCTCTCAGCAGAAAGCCGTAGCGCGGGGGGTGTTGGGTAGCAGGCCATGCGGTCGTCTCCTTACCATCTTTGGCTGTGTCAGCAGCCCCTTCTCTGCCCAGCCCTGTAGCTGTGGGAGTTCTGCCTGACGCCACTGTGTCTCAGTCGATCCCTACAGGAAGTTTCAGGGTCAACATTTAACACGGCGCTCTCTCCACAGCCTAGTGCTCAGCAGTCACACTAAAACACACAGGTGGCTCTCCTCTCTGCATCAACTGCTCTGTCTGGAAGCGGCGGGACACCGCATTATTCTGTCATGTTCTGATTTTCTGGGAATATGGCTCTGAAATAATAGATATCAGGTTATCGTTCAAGGCAAAAATCAGACTGGGCTGCTGTGTTATACCAGAAATGTTTGGAGAACTGGTGGCTTTAAAACAATTTAGGAGACATTGTATTAATTGTGGATAACCATTTTTTATTCCTTATTTTCCAGTTAGAGACCCCGCTAGCTGAAAGAAACTGAAGCTTTGCTATATGTCTGTTTGGATGCTATTTAAATGACAACATAGTGTACAGCTAGAGAGGAATTACCAGTGGATGAGACGGACAGCAATTAAGGCTAATAATTTAGATGGGATGCTGTTATCATTAAACCACATCCTGATTGGTTTTAGATCAGCTTATGCCACCTGTGTTTTAGTTTTAGTGAAGACTGCAGGTCACAATATCACAATCTGCTATATGATAGTTAATACAAACATTATATACATACAGTCATGTCAGCCTCCACAGTTACATAACAAAAAGAGACGCTGCAGATTTGCACGTTCAAGGCCGCGTCGGACTAGCATGCATGCTCATGAATGCAGGCAGCGGTTGTCCCCAGCTGCTGAGCCACCAGTCAGCATCAGCCCTCCGCCTCCTACCCGCCACCCACACGTACATCAGCGAGATTAGGGTCTATGGGTGGGCGCAGTGCCCATAGAGGGAACACACACTTGCTTTCGGGAAAAACAAAACACATGCCTGCAATCAACCAATCAAAAGCCAGAAATGATGCGACAGACAAAATACACAGTATGATACTCGGATTTGGGTCGCAGAGATAAACCCATAATGCACATTTAAAGTATGCTGTAAGAACATTCAGCACTGTAAAGCATCTCAAGCCTCACAAGTCTGCAGTGTGCTGAAGCCAATGATGTCGCATTAATAAAAATGGGTATTAAAATGAATGCAATAAAAAATGTACTGTAGTGCTCCCTCATCCATTGGGGATATGTTCCAAGACTCCCAGCAGATGTCTGAAACCAAGGAGAGTACCGAACGCTATATATACTAATGATTTTTTCATATACATACCGACAACAAAGTTAAATTACACAAAAGACAAACAACAAAAATTAATAATAAAATAGAACAATTCAGACAATATACTGTAATGTGAATGTGGTCACATGCGACACCACGGCAGTGGATTTGATAAACGAGACGGCTAGTAAGTGCCTAACGGCGGGTAGCATGTACAGCATCTACACGCTGGAGAAAGGGAAGATTCATGTCCTGGATGGGAAGGAGTGAGATTTCATCATGCCACTCAGAATGGCGCAGATTCCAAAATGTATGAATTATTTCTTTATGGAATTTTCCATTTAGTATCTTCAGATTATGGTTAACTGCAGGTAACTGAAACCGTGAAAAGCCAAACTGCGGTTGGGGGGGGGGGGGGGCACGGTTAGGTTAATTAAAAAGAATTCAGCATGGATGCCCATGACAATGAAGGCATTCGGGATAGACGAGTGGAAGCGGCGGGC
>JAODJX010000032.1:339114-353018 GCA_026776945.1 Isichthys henryi | reverse complement strand
TGTGCATGAGTGAGTGTATGGTGTGTGAGTGTGCCCTGTGATGGGCTGGCCCCCCATCCAGGGTTGTTCCCTGCCTCCTGCCCATTGCTTCCAGGATAGGCTCCAGACCCCCTGCGACCCAGTAGGATAAGCGGTTTGGAAAATAGATGGATGGATGGACATGAGGTAGTTCAGACAGACACCTGTCTGTTGGACTCTATATTTTTTTACAGTGCATCGCACTGTTTTTGCTTCAGTCCAATTTAAAGTTATGTAATGGTGAAGGAAACAGCTCGATATGTCCAGCCAGACACCTACAGGGTGGGAAGATGGATGCACCAGCATTTAACCAATCAGATCCCGCCTAGGTGTGCCAAATTTTAAATACCTGCCACTCTCTCAAATACGGAAAGAGTGTGGAAGCAGGAGACCACAAAGTGACTGGTAAGATGTGTAAAGACGATGAGCAGGCGATATGTGACGTAATGCTGGACAGCCTTGAGAATGATGACTTAGTAGCACATTAAACAGAGAAAGGCCTCATGCATCTCCTTTGTTGATGCTGTCAATACCTTTTCATCGACTGCATAGGGTGAGCATTGATATGAACACTAGCCCTATAGCAAGAAATCTGATTTGTTGTGCCCTCCCTGAACCACGGACAGTGCAAGTTTATTGATATGTAAAGAATACGAAATAAATAGGATTAACATGCAAGAGCCTAAAGTCAGCTACAAGGGTGACTCGTATTTCCTGTAGTATCTCCACGAAGGCTTGCATTCACCAAATAAAGGTTAAACAAAACTTTAACTGAAACTGAAAACAAAACAACTGAAATTGCAACAACCCTTCCTGACATCTTTCTTCAAACATTAAATTCTTCACCAAACATATATTAGCTGTGTTCACTTTTTTTATACGTTAAAAAATGCAAATATCCTTCCATGTCACCTGTTGTGCAGATGACAAAAAATTATGTCTGGCCACCCTGAAACTTTTAAACTTGATTAAAGTAACATTGAGGTTGAGCAGACCACGGCTGCATTGAGACCTCTACCAAGAAGACATAAATCGGCAGGAGTCGAATCAGAAAAGAAGTGCAACATCGTGTGATTGCAAATCAACTGTGTAGAATGTCATGTATGGAGCGTGACAGCTGTAAAAATACATTTCACGCTCCGGTGCAATGCGTATATTCAAAGGCCACTGTCGCAGTGAAATATTTTCTAAAACAGACCATTAGTCACTCAAGTGGATATTTATATCTGCTTTTTGGCTGCGACTAATTTACGAATCGCTTCGGTACTGTAAATATCAACATAAATTAAGTTGGTCTTGCTGGCTATGCACTGGCCCGCTTTAACGCCCCGTGTCACTGGAGCTAACGGGTTCTGCTCTGTCATATGGTTTATCCCCAATTAAAGCTTCTCACCAGAGCGGCATTTGCATCCATTGAAAGTCTGACATTTTAAGGGGAGCACTATGGGTAATTGTAAAAATCCACACGGTCCTGTCAGTGCGGGGCACCGCTCAGCCTCCTCGCTCTTTTGCGACAGCTCAGATTAATGGCGAGTGATTTACCGTCCCGAGGCTGAAATCCCTCTTCGGTGCATAACAAATATGGTTTAAAGTTTTCTGAGTTTCCCAGATAACTCTGTGGCAGCTCAGTGATCTTCACGCATATTGCTTCAAATCGGTTACAGTCGAATGTAATTGATTATGAGGGTATTGAACTTATTTAAGTGGGGACTCTTCTCGGAACAATCATCCATACTTCTGTGTGTCTCTAGCGCTCTCCCGGCTCCCTGCAACATGCCGGAGCATGCAGGATGAGCGGTGATAATTGTTCTAAGTGTAAGTGGGTTCAGCTTTAATGCTCGACGCATTTGCACCTTTCACATTGCTCCTGCCTCCCAGAATTTTTGCAGACCAATGCCGAAATAGAACATGTATGTAGACCCAATGTAGGCAATAATCTGATATATGCAAGTTTTCTAAGACCAAATTAATCATTAAATGGACTGTTGTAGAATCTCTCGGAGAGATCGACTAATCTAATTATTGAACAGGCAAAAGTAGATAATGACTAATGGCTTAGCACCCATGAGGGAGATGCTCTGTGTCCATTAGAATCATATGAAGGTCAAGGTGTTTTTTGGTCCTCATAGCTGAGATTGCGCTATAAAGGAAACCTTGCGGACATCTCTTTGTTCTGCGCTATGCTTTAATCTGAAAGAATTTTTCAGTCACCCTGGGGTAGCCCATTCATTTTGATATAAAGAGATGTATGACGAAGGCTTTGGGTCCACTTGTTGGCGCAATGCAGTCTTAGGTGGCCAATGTGTTGGCACGTGTCCATTCTCCACAAGCACCCAATCAGAAAATGGATGCCAAAAGCCAGTGTTTTCCCTTTTCCTTCTGGAGAAGTGGAAGAGCTCTGGCAACGTTTTCATTATGCTGCTTCATCAGGATGCGCTTCTGAACCATTGCTATAGGACGGCTGTTGTTTCATAATTATCTTTATTCCGGTATTTTTTTTGTATCCACATGAGCCACTTCAGCTTAATACCCCAATAAAATCAAATTAACTCCTAATTAGGACACGAAGACCTCGAGCATCAGACCGGTGCTTATGTCACATGTCAACACTGCGTTCGATCACCTTAATTACCTTGAGCTCAGAACCCATTTCATACTGACTCAGTTTTAGGCTTTATGATGTTATCACCCCACTGAACAGGCTATCTCTAACATAAGAAGAGCAAATCATGTGAATAAAAAGTCGTTTTCCCAATAGCTGCGACAGCTGTTCTGAACTTGAAAATGTTTCAAGTAGTAGCTAATGTTTGAATATTCATGGAGCCACACATGGCATTGGTTGTGTGTGGGGAGACCATATGTCTAAGAATTTGTCCTTATTAGTGTCTAAATGGCACAGATCAATACCCTTCAAAACTGTCATTAACGCACAAAGTCCAATGGACTTAATTACTAAGTAGTATAATATGAACCAACTGTTTGCGTGAAATGCGCTAACGTGGTGCCGAGTCCAATTCAAGGGCCTCGTTCGGCTTAAGGCACGGAGCAGTTGAGCGTATTCTCGAGGTATTCCGGTTAAAAAAAAAAAATGGGCACATTTCCGCTTTAATCCACACCCTGGACAGTGCAGTGAGACAGAGCGAGAGTGTGGTGCGTGCTGCTGACGTGGGGCTCAGCGTGGGCCTGGAAAACACCGTGGGTCCCACCGGCTGCGCCGCTGCCCGCTTTCACCGGTGTTGCCAGTAAAGTAGGGGAATTTTACCCTTTTTTATGGTTTATCGGGGATATCAGCTCCGGCGTGACTCATTGGCGAGATGGAGGCGGTGCTCCGGTATGCTGCGGGGAAGCCTGCTCTGTGTTTGATCCTAGCCAGAAGCTCTCCATGCTCGCAGGCTGACCGCTGCGGTCCATCTGCTGCAGGCTTTAATCGGGGGACACTGTGGCTCCTTTCAGAGAGCAGAGTTCACACTCCCGCTTGGGCTGGATGCTGACAGGAGGGGGGATTTAATCAGGGATTGGCACGCGGGAGCGGCGCACCCGGCCCTGGGAATCGGGGCCCAGGCGCACGAACGCCAGCCGCCAAGCCTCATTCAGGTACTGCTTCCCGTCCAAAGCACATCCGTCAGGACCTTTCTCCAGTCACAAATTTAATTTGGCCTGTGACATAAAGCAGAATTGTGGTATTAGCTGACCTCCAAGTGGGCCACACCGCCATGCCCCTCCCCTTCCGCTCGACCCAATCAGATTGCCCTGCCGCTCCGCCTGTCTGTGGTTCTCTTCCTTTCCATCCGTCCTCCCTCTCCACGTCTCCATCGCTCATGGCCTCCAAATTCGTGACAGCTGAGGCCAGCCTGCCCCCGTGTGATCTGACTCCCCTCTTCTCCCACCAGTCCCAGATGCTGGGCACACATCCACCCTGCCACCCCCCCCCCCTCCCCCCAGCCCACCCAACAAAGACAAAGATGGAGAAGGACACAGTGAAACATGGAGGAAAAGAGGTAGAGATTGAGGGAAAAATACAGAATGATAGTGAATAATTACCTCAAATGCCCCAAGGAATAATTACCATACATAAGTACATTTTCCCTTTCGCTTTAAATTGGGTTACATCAGAAACTTGCCATTGATGTCCCAGACAGGCAGTACAGCAAACCATTTAAACCAGAATGTCACTGTTAGAATGTATGAATTATTAATGGTCCAGAATGCTGGTGGAGATTGTGCTTATCTCCAGATCTGCAGGAAATCACATCCCCTACCGCTGAGCCTCTGAGTTCACCCTTCGCCGTGCACACGCGTCAAGTGCGCATCTATTTATGGCAACTTGTTGTTCCTTGAGAAAAGGTCTGTGTTCGCCCCTCCTGGAACGGAGTGCCTGGCTCGACGTTGACGAGAGACGACAATCCTCCAAGAGCGGGTAAACACATCTGCTCATTTGTCCGCTGTTTCAAGCTCATTATACATCTGCTTCAAACCCGGGTGGATGTTACACTATGGCCGTTAGACTTTTTTTGCATGAGAATAATGGGCCGGCTGAGGAAAATAGTGGAGACATGAAAGAGGAAGTGCTAGAATATTCTGATACTGAGTGCAAAACCAGCGATGTACTCTTGGATTTGAAATGATGAAAAAGAACCCCCCCCCCCTACCCTGGAAGGCAAGCTGGGAAAGAGATTACAGTGGTGTTAGCCTATTCAGGGGAGCCACGGTTGGCTAATGCCCCCATTGTTGCCGGCAGCGTGGCCGGTGTCCCTGCGTTGTGAGAGCAGGGAGTGCGGTGGCAGCAGCACATAAGCAGCCCGCGTCTGCATCTCAGCACACTAATGAACAAAATCATTAATTGCTGCACTTACGCAGAGCAGAATAAACCTTGCTGTCAGGCACTGAGAAAACCAACAGAACGGGGGTCCTTCACTCCCCCCCAGTACCCTGCCAAACTTATTTCCCTTTTCAATTACTCCGCGAACAGACATGAAACAACTCTGAATGAATACAGAACAATAGCAAAACCGAGGGAACAGCGGCGTTTTTCTGTAATTAAAATATGTTTTTTGTTTTCTTATATAAAAATAGAAATGTTATGGTGGGGTGGCGCGGTGCTTTTTAATTACCGGCTTTGCAGTTACAGAAGATGAAAGAAAACAGAGTTGAGGAATCATGCAGCGCGGATCTACTGGTATACAGGTACAATAAATATAGGCACATTATAAACACGTTCATTACCACCAGGCATGAGAAACAATGTTTAAAACAAATTACGTGTAATGATTGTTGTTATAAAGTCTTTACTGACCAAGAGATAAACACTGGCATTATTGAGCTTATTGATGCATTTTGAACGGAAAGCCTTTATTAGAAGGCTTTTACTGAATGACTTCAGGATTTTACATTCAGTTTTGGGTTTCTGTCAAAAATTGGTCATTATTTAGGGCTGAAGCTGCTAGGAACCATGTAAAAAATTCTTAATTTCGTTCGCCATCCAAATACACATCCAGGGTGCATTTTGTTTGTGAGTTTATGGCATGAACAGATTAAACATGGCAGGTGAATGTGGCTAATGGCTTAAGCCCGTCGCCAGCGAGTACGAGGGCCATGCATTCAGAGCTGATTGGCGCTGCACGTGCATTAGGTTGTTTTCTAAAGGCCTTGGAGAGGTCCCCTGGAGGGAGCACTGTAAAGGGAGTCTGCAGAGAGGGCCACCTGCCCTCCCTGGACACAGACAACATCGGCCAGCCCATCCTGCCTTGGCTTTTGTCAGCTCGGTGCCTGGCTGCAGACACCTGCTCCTCTCAGCAGTGGAGGTCCCCAGTGGGACCTTGGCTCAGCTGTTCTCTGGGCCCCCTGTAGCAGGAGACCTTTTCACCGCGTGGCTGCCAGTCCTCCACGCAGCCACACCACACCGAATACAACAAAGGTAGCAGGCCGGGCTGAGCTGAGCCGTGAGTCGCATCCCAGACCCTGCTATCTGGGGCAGGCCGGACTGAGCTATGTCCATCCGGCTAACTACGGTGGCAAAAAACCACCATCCTCCGCTTTTTCTGCCTACATCTCCTGCCTCGGCCACCATGCAGAAACATGCGGAATCTCAATTTAAACCTGGAATGCTGATGTTGTTATTGTCGGAATCGTCAAAGCTAATCCCCTCCAGGACAATTTAGGGTGTTCCCAAATTTGGGGGCAGAGCTCTGTTTTCCGAAATGCAAGCATATTGGCAAGTTCCCCTCGTTTCCCTGATGCGGAATGCTGTGCTTTGTTTTCCACTGTAATGAAAGTACAAGAAATAAATAACCAGCAAACTGCCCGTGTCGCCCTTGACTTAGGCACAGTGTAATTTACTGGAGAATTATGTATTTCCGCAGAAAGCGCTGACGAGGCCTTGCCGCACTGTTACGGGAAACCTGACGGCTAATGTTTTCCAATTTCCATGTACACGACGCCAAGGGGGCAGGACAAATTTAAGATGACAATGTCTTTGTGATGATGCCGACATTTATACATATGAAGACTTACGACGCAACGCGGCAAGAGGGGGCATCGAGGGTGGGCTTCTGAAAACCTGAGGATGTCACGGGAGAACTCAGGCAAGATAACTTAAGCTTGGAGCATTTGGAGGTCAAGAACCACTGTGTCTCAGAAAACCGCAGAAAACACCAATGAGGATGGAGCTGGAATAGTAGGGGGCTGAATGTAGCCCTGTCAGTTGGGGATTTCTGCAGAGGTAAATGTGAAGATGGTAAAAGTTGGGGCCGACTGTCCTGGTGGCCGATTCATGGGGGAGGTGTTCTTCCTCTGCGTGACGAGCGGGCGGACGCCTGCTCCTCTGGGCCGGGGACGCGCGATGCTCTTGCAGCTGTGTGACCGCTGATTGACCTGTGGGATAAACACCATGTTCATGTGCTGCTTCCCTGAAATTGAAGACGGCTCTGCCAGTCGGAATCATCCGGGCCTGGATGAGAGAGCATAACTGGAGGATGTGGCCGAGAGTAGCGGGCTGCTGAGGGGCGGTACGGCGCATCTCCTTACGGTGGCTCCACTAGCGTTTCGCGTGACGAGGTCAGAAATACACTCAGATCCCTGATTCGTTCTACTTGGACCCCCATGTGTCCTGTGGTCATGTGATACACCTCCATCACGCGGGCAGGTGGGCCGCCTGCACTCGGCTTGCTTCCGCTGACGTGCTCCTTTGTGACGCGTGCAGCACTTCCTGGCTCCCGCCGGCTCGGCCGGCCCTCTTTCAAAGGATGGCAGCGCTGCACCTGTCTACAGAGCCATGCAGCCCCGGCTGCAGATGAACTCATTTCCTGGGCTACATTAGCTGGAGAAACACGGCAATCAAGCACGGGGGAGGCGCAGGCAACGGCAGATGGGGGGAGCTAATCATTTTCGCATAGATAGAAATGACCCTCGCAAGCTGTGGCGTGCCAGTGGACACCTGCCAACGGCATGGCGGCTCCCATTCCTCGCTTTCTGCTTCTGTTTATTGTCATAATGATTTAATCGAGCATAAGAAAATCTCCTGATCTTTGTGATGACTCTGGTGAAAGCCTAAAAAAAATAAAAGCCAGTGATTTCTAATTATTATTATTATTATTATTCTGCAATGGCAATCATTTATGTATTACAACTCATAATAATGATAAGCACTATGAGCTTTTTACAAAAATGTCTTAATTTCTTATTAAAAACCAAAATGGATATTTATGCGCCCAGCTTTGTGTTTTGTAAGTAGCTCGCTGATTTCTGCGGTCATCCTTCACGTTTCCGGCACCACTGCCTTTGTTACGGCTGTGTAATTTTGTGAGGGAGTCGCAAAACATCAAAAGCACTCATGTTTATTTTGAAGGGGGCGACTGTATTATTGACATGCAATATATGTAGGAAAATTGGTATCCTGACCGACGAAACGAAAAAATTGCATTGAACTGCGGCCTCTGCCAGTGCTTTGGCTTCTTGGTTTTTTGATCATTTGAAATCCTTCCTAATTTATTCAGAGGAAGGTCAGGTCACCTCCACCTTCCTCACCTTTTGGTATCTGACGTGGTCTGGACACTGGCCTCTGCTCCCTCTACAACAAACAGGTCATGGGCCTGATTTGTAGATATCTATTATTACAGTACGTTTGCTATGTGTGGCATCCAGACCATCACAAACAGACATGGCACGGGGCTATATCTTCACGAAGGCCAATGCATTCTGTCTCGTGCTTCCAATCTGAAAACAATTACAAAGCCAACGGAAATATGGCTTCCTGGAAGGAGTATCCAAGGAAGATTAACTATGACATTGCCTCGGGTGCTACTAAAGAAATTTGTCATTGTTACCTGCTGAAGTCTTTGATGAGTATCATAGAATTCCTGTCATATCCATGCAGCATAGCAAGACTGAAGGACAGAGTGTGAGAACGCGCAGCTCCTTAAACTGACGTTCATGGTCGTACAGTGAGAGTCCATCGTACAAGACCCGGTCAACGCCAACAAAGAAACGGCATCTAGCTGCGACCCTCTTCTGATGGGGCTCTAAAGCGTGCGAACCACCCAATATGGCCTAATGGGCCATTAATCATTCCTGCAGACTGTGCTCACTACCTGGTTAGTTGCAGTTCACGACTCCCGTAGGTATATTTTTAGGTCTGTTCACGTCACGTCAGCAGAGTTTGGATTTACATTGACCTTGCGCGATGGTGTGTTTCTATTTTTTTTATATATTTGCCTATTTATGAATATATTACACACGCCAAATGGCTATACAGCCTGCAGTTTATAGAAAGGATAAAACGCGCCTATTTTAATACAGCCATGTCTCCTTTAGCTTTGTTTTTAGCAATACCAATAAATTCCTTCACTGAGTGCTTTGACTCTTGGAGAAGGTTTACCGCAGTAAAATGATTAAACTGCAGGGATCCCTGTGTGAGGCTAATTTGGAGTAAACTACAGTAAGTGCTCGATTAAACTAAAATCGAGAGGCACCAGGCAGCTAAGCATGCTATTTGCTGTATAGCGATGCGCATTAGCATCAGAGCACAACATGATGTCAGAAACCAAGTTGCCCACTGCCCGGTTGTACAGAAGTCTTTTAAATCGCCTTTTTTTATCGGCTTGCATTTCTCATTCTGGAAAACACTCCCAGGAATGCAATGGCTGGGAGGAAATACTTCATGGTTGCTAATGAATCCCTATGCTTCCAGGTACGTGTGCTGTTTCAGTAGCCTGCCCCGCTATCAGCACCAAGGAAATTCTATTGAACAAACAACAACATTCATCTGATTGAGGTGGATTTGCAAATCATTAAGGACAGTTTATTCCAACACAAAGAAAAGTTATGATGACGTAGCGGAGACAAAATATTTGCCATGCTACTGCGTCAGGGGCTAATGCCTTAATTTACTTCTCCAATAAATCAGCAAACCGCAGTCTGGAAAATGCTGCGTTTGCATGACCAAGGCATGAGACAGAATATATATGTACGTGACCTTCCAGGATCCTGATACACATAAACCTTGCCCTCCTTATGCATATTATGCATCATGATGATGGTCACTGATGGGGGGGGGGGGTGGAGGCTTCCAGAGCATTTGAAGAAGCGTCACGGTCCCGTTCACTTTATAAACATACACATTTAGGGAAAGCCTTTGGTGCCATCAGAGGTCAGATACCTACTGTCTCACGTCAATTTAACGCACCAGTTCAGGGGTCTCCCCCCACGTTTGATGAGTGTTTCTTTATTGCCTGTTTTTGCTTCTTTTCTAGAGGCAATGTTTTGATAGATGGATTGAAAATAAATGACAAAAAACCCATTACCCACCAAGACACAAATCGTGTTCCTGTAGCTCATATACAGAAATATGGTTTTTATGCCTAGGTTTGTGTACTTGTAACATTCGATTTCCAGCAAACCTGCAACATTTTGGATACCTAGCCTGCACCCCATCAGTCACTGCCGAAGGACTGACACTGATTAGGGTGAGACAGGGAGGCGAATCCCCACTTTGCAGGACAGGGACAGACACACGGGAGCTGGCAGGGAGGACACCTCTACGTCGAACCTGAAGCTTTCTGGTCATTCAGACAGAGCGAAAATGAAAATGATGCAGTATGTCCAAGGTCAACCACACCCACACACACACAGGCACGCACACACACACCCACACACACAGGAGTGCACACACACACACACACACACAGCTACGCTGCACAGAAACTCCGTCACATGGTGTTAATTGACTGAACAGCTAATTGCACGAGAACGATAGCCATGAAGAAATAGACGCACACGAACTGTGGTTATTTCACGTGCCGCAGTCGTCATAATTCTCATATTTTTTTAAACAGTTTTTAAATTAATGCATTCGTCATTGATTTGCATGTTGTCTTACTCAAAGTGACCTAGCCCCTGGCTACATGCCTGAGTTGAGATGCCCAGGAAGAAAGAGAATGGAGCCTTCCGGACAGAGAGCGGGATGCTTCGCCATCACCCGAGGATTCTTGACACAGCCTCTACATTCAGCACATGTACACACACGCACACACAAACGCATGCACACACATGCACTCACACACTCACACACACACGCACACACACGTGCACGCACATGCCGGACGAGCGTAGGGGCGGCGAATGAACCGAGAGCATTTCGGATGCAGTGACACTGACGAGCACGAGGGTGCCTATGCGCGTGTCCACACCCAGAGCCCCAGACGCGTGGCAAATGATATGGGCCACCTTACTTGCACGAATCGCAGGGAGAAAAATCAGCCACGGCATCAACGAAGAAAGAAAACAACACAACCAAAAATGCAGGACAAACAAACGCATAAGAGCCAGTCAACAGCCCCTGAGCAGTGTGGAGTGGAAACCAAAGTTATCTTCCATCCTACTGACCATCTAGCACAGCTGGAATCTCTACCCTCTTCCATCATCTCGTCACTCATCTTTTTCTGTCCATCCTAAAGTCATGCAGGCACGAACACAAACAAACACGCACGCAGGACAACATGACAGGCAGCGCAGACACAGTAAACTGGCTAAACGGAGGAGTAGAATCCAGCGCTTTTACCTCATTGCTTAACAGCGCTGCGTTGAGTGTTCTGCTGATTTCGAACATCTTGTAGTCAGACCTTTTCTTTGTTACCGTTTCTTCTTTTCTACGTATGTTTCCCCCTCTGTAACGGAAACGGGAGTCAGTCCCGTGAAAAAAAAAATTTAAAAAATGAAATAAAAAAAAAAAAATCTTCTGTGGGCTGATTTGTTTTGGGTTTCTGTCACCCTGGTCTCCCCTCTTTTTGGTACACCTCTGTTAGATGTGGCACTAGTGCCCAAGGTTTCGGAACAGGACTGAAGAGTCAATTTTTTTTAATCTCCCCAGAGTCAGCACATTAAAACAAGCAGCGGAGCTGTGGCAGCCTTGTTCCCTTATCTGTGCCCCACACACTCCCTCACACAATGCGCTCCGATCCTCACACTGCTCTCTGGCAGATTAGCTTGTCCCAAAACATAGCTCTTAGTTTAAACGGCCCCTCTCTCTCTCTCTCCGGTGCTCTCTCCCTCCCCATCGCTTTCCGTCTCTCGTTCCTTCTCGCTCGCTCGCTCGCTTGCTCTCTCTCCCGGGCGGCTTCAGTTCGCTCTGCAACCACAAGGTGGGAAGGCTGCACTACAACAATGGTGCATGAGCATCTGCTGGCCTGCTCTACCACTCTCCCCTCTGTCCTTTTCCTCGCCCTGCATCCTTGTAAAACGGGAGCTAATATCTGGCGGCTCATTTTGGTTTTCCTTCCATTCAAACTGGGATGTCTGTCAAATGAATGCGCCTGCTTCATGTAAGCTGATAACAGTGATAAGTGGAGTCTGACCACACGTTGATTTGCCGTGCACATTTACTGTTGGCACAGTCTTTCACGACATTCCCAGAATACAATATTTACAGACCCCAAGGAATAATGAACATCTGTCATATACCACATTATCTGCACGGGTCTGTGACCTTGCAAGATGGCTGTGAATGACAGCATTTATTCTTTAAAAATTCTCGCTATTTAATCATTTTTGCTTAGGTTATGTGTGGGAAAATGCGAGCAAGGACAGATCAATACCCCATTTAACAGAACCACACGCACCAACAAAAAGCCGAAAAAGTCACCAATACATAAAGAATAACAAGAGAATCCAAAATAAGAGTCAAATTGTTTTTCCAATCTTGGTACATCGAAGACATCCTGCCTTTGTTGCACTTATCAGTGTAGAACCTAAAATGCCTGTATGATTTCATCCACTTAATGTCTTTAAACATTGAGTTCCAATGAAATTTCCCCCGTGGGAAGAATCTGCTCTTTCTATAAAATATCTCTGATATCTTTATTGTTACATTTATGATCGCTTATGCCTTTGAATCTCTTTAAACTCCATGTGGCTTTTCATTAACTTAATTAAACAAGTAGAAATAACTTAGATTAAAATTGCAAATTCTTTACACAAGTAAATTTTGAACTGAGTTGAGTATTATTGCAAATCTTTTGAAGGCATCTTATTGTCCAAGGGCTTTGGAAAGGACTTAAATTTAATAGTGTCTGTTTCAGTGTGACCATATAATCCATATACTTCCCTTCAGTTTTTAATGTTGGTGTCGGAATGCTCTTAAATGACAGATTCTGTTGAAATGCAGACAATGCAGAATATTTTATCATATGCTAATTTAATACTATCAAACTTAATAATACAGAAGTTAAGGAAATTCTATGCAGCAAAATCATCTTTTAGACAAATTGAGTCTAAAATTAACATTTATAAAGTTCAATAGGACAGACCTTTGAATTTCTTTTACATAAAGTGTTACCAAAGTTTTATGTGTTCAGCTAATGCAGTGCTCAGTGTCTTTGTTGTACTCTTCAAAAATAAGCAACATAAATTAAATCAAACAAGCACTGATCTAACTGTAAAAGTGTGTGTTTATGTGTGTCTGTGTATGAGTATATACATGGCATCAACCATATATATGAAAAGGTAAGACTACTGGTTTTTGTAATAGAAATTTTGGGTGCCACAAATGTTAAAATGGATTCCAATTGGCAAATCATTTACTGTGTGTTTACTTCCTTGATATCCTGGCATCCATTTATAGATCCTTCAGATATTTCGGTTTCAGTCATTGATCTGCTGTATTCAGCTCAAATCGTGAATGTTGAGCTGGATTCAGGTCCGCAGATAAAGATGGATGGTCCTGAGCACTGATTGTATGGTCAGCCAGCCACTCCTTGGTTGATTTTGATGTATGTCCTGGATCATCATCTTGCTGGAAGGTTCATTTGTGGGCAAGATCCAGCCTCCTGGCAGAGCGAAGAACGTGTTTGGACAAAATGTCCAGGTACTTGCCCAAGTTCATGACTCTATCTATCTTAAATTACAACGACCCCAAGACACGTGGCAGGAAAATAACCCCATAACATCACCCCCCCTCCATATTTTACAGTATATCCTGCAAGCTTTATCTTCCTGTAGCCAAATAAAATGTGCTTGTGAAAAATCCAAAAAATACGATTTTATTTCCCCAGTCCGTAACAAACCATTTCAGTTATAAAGCTAAATGTAGTTTAATAAAATACAAGTCACATTTTTATTCAAAAGAAAATGTAGTTCAATATTTGTTTTGTTTTTCAAGGGTATGAATACAAAAGGAGAGAACTTGACTCATTAACAAAGTTCATTGTAAACCAAACAAATGATGCATTTTGCTCTAAACAAAAAGTGTGTAATAGGGCCACTGTAATCAGCTACATAGAAATCATTTTGCTTTTTTTTAGGGGGGGGGGGGCATAAATTATTGTTCATTGAGGTAATCCAAGGCATTATCACGGACTATAAAGCAATAATAGAAAAATTTAGACATAAAAGCTATA
>JAODJX010000032.1:323775-334184 GCA_026776945.1 Isichthys henryi | reverse complement strand
GAAACCCCACGACGACATGGGGAGAACATGCAAACTCCACACACATGTGACCCAGGCGGAGACTCGAACCCGGGTCCAGAGGTGTGAGGCAACAGTGCTAACCACTGCACCACCATGCCGCCCCTTGGAAAGAACCAGTCATTTTTTAATAGAACCTGAATAAAAATACTTTACGCTTCTTTGGAAAAGTACCTTTCTCAATATTTGAAGTTTCTTAGAATTTTCTTTACATTTATATACAGTATCTGTTTTACCTTTTTGCATTTTGGCACACAAAGGATCGGCCAGCAAAACGTCCTCGTCACAATCCCAGGGTTCTGCCACCTCTTGCATTGGGGCGAAAAGCCTTGAACAGACGACTTCAGCTGTTGGATAATCATATTGAGCCGGTGCCAAAGGGGGCAGCAGTCTAAGAGAATAATGCACTATTCAAGAACAAATTGAAATTTTGACCTAAAACAGATCTAATACCTTTGAAATATGGATATGCAGTGAAAGTACACCTCAGAGTGTTACGTCCAACTTGTCATGTCCGCCTGACCCTCCTGCCTCCTCCCTAATGTGCCAATACGGTAAAATTAATAGCAAAAAGGGGAAAGCAAAAGTAATAAAGAAAAGTACAAATTTTCTTATTCTTTTATTTTTAATTTATTTTACTTATTCTTTTATTTGTATTTACTTCACTTTCTTACTCGACATTTATTTCCTATTCTTTTACAGATTTATTCTTTTTTAGGGAGCTCCTATGACTCTGTACCCTTTTCTTTGCCAAATTCCTGCCTTTGGGTCCATTGGCTCGCGACTTGTGACACAAAGGTTTTTATTTGGAAACTTTTTACAGATACTCTATATCTCACTGCTTAAGTTTCACCTAATTCACATTATTGTAACATCTATGCTCGGCAGACAGATTGGGTTAAACCAGGGGTGGGCAATCTTATCCGCAAAGGGCTGGTGTGTGTGCAGGTTTTTGGGATAACCTTTAGGTCAGCTGTTCAAACCCAGGTGTGAGGACTCTTCAGCCAATCGGTCCTCTAATTAGTGACCTAATTAAGGAGTTGCAGAGAAAACCTGCGTATACAACGGTGCTTTCTGGATAAGATTGCCCACCCCTGTTCTAAACCTTTCAAAGAACCAAATACTGACTTTTACCTTCCCATAATTTTTTTCTTTTATTTATTTTGCCTTACAATACACACCTACTGATATTCACCTTATTGAAATGCATCAGAAAGTTGTACATGAGCAGTAATATTGTTTCATGTGAAGATACTTTACAAGGCAGAAGGGTGCTAAGGATGGAATCACTCAATAAAAACACCAGCATGCAAATCGAGGGTAAAAATATTCATGCCACTGTTTTGAAGGCAAGCTTAACTGTTTGGTAGATGTCAAATCTTATCAATAACATTGACAGTAGGCACAATTTTGTCTTTAATTCTTTAGTGCATCTTACCACTATAAGCTTCATCCAATGAATACAGTAACTTAGGAACTCGGTAGCTTGTTAAAATCAGCTAGATTTGTGAGTAACAAAGATGAGTGCTGATGAATGTGGATGAAGCTGGAGCCATGTCATCTATGCTGTGGATGAGTACTCTCCAGTTCTCCCGAACAAAGTCGTTATAATTTAAATATTGGCCAACCTCAGAGTATGTTGAAGTCCTACAGGGCTCTATGTGGGTTAGGCGAGTATCGAATCCCAAAAAGTTACTCTGAAGTAGTAATTGTAAATATAAATATGTCACGCGTATCACACATCTACCAGCAATGTCCACATATAACCTTTAATAACCTTTAGCCTTTAGCACTCAGCACTAGTGACTTCATTGTAGCTCAGTCACTCTGCCTCTAACCAGCAGCAGGACATCATAAAGAGGCGGCTTCCACAGAAGTGGAGCTGAACCATCGCAATTCTCACGTGGCAGTCATTCTGCGGACAACCCAGGCTGATGTCTCCCAGGACTTTTATTGGAGGATGCTCAGACTGCAGCGGGAAAGGTGTCCATAGATGAGACCCAGTGGGACTCGATACTGCGAAGGAGGCTTTTCGCCTTCGTTAAATTTCTGTTGCCAATTGTTCTCTTATTCTTTTATAATTTGTATTCTCCTGAGTTCCTAACAAAGGAAAGCATCTCAATCGACGCGGTCCCCTATCGGTAAAGCCGTACCCTGGCAAAGCTGCTGCCTCCGTCTGCCTCCTGCCACAAGTTTCCATACATCTATGAGATTGTTTCGTGCTAACAGTCCTGCTGGAGTATGAATGCATAACTGTTCGTAATCCAGTAAGCCCTCTGTGTCATCTGCACTACTCTCTGGCTTGTAAGGTAACCTTTAAAGCTTTAAGCTTCCCTTTTTATGACAGGCTATTCCGGAGTGCGGTCCTGTACATAAACATCTCTGTGTACATGGAATCCGTCTATCCGGTTAACAACAGGGATTGTCAACCTGTCCATATATAGACAGCCATGTCCATGGCAAGACTCATCTGTGTCTGTCAAAAAACTATTTAGGCTATGTTTTTAAATACAATGTTCAGGGTAAAAATTGATCACAACGTCTGTCATAATCTGCCATGGTGTTCACCTCTGCTTCACACTATGGCGTACAGCAAAATGTAATTTACAGAAGCATTATTATACTATATTTTATATATCTTTGAATCAATAATAATAATACATTCACGATGTTGTAACATACACATTTAAGTTGTTATGTTTTTGTTGCGGAGAAACTTACTTTGTGCAATTTATAATAATTATTATTATTATTATTTTTGCACAGTGCATGCAAATAATAAAACTGAAATATAATTTATTTATACTATTATGTCCTCATTTATTTTGGACTTTCATAATAAAATTTGAAATTTGTGAGAGCAGAATAGGATGTTAATCACTGAGAGCTGGTGCTGGTCATCGTGATACCGTGAATATAAATATATCTGTTCATTTCGCAATCTAATTTTTAAGCTGCTTGTTCAGTGAAGGGTTGCTGTGGGTGTGAAGCCTAACCCAGGAGGCAGGGGGCAGGAAACAGCAAGTCCACCCTGGGTGACATTCAAGCCCATCACAGGGCACACCCACCCTCACACACTGTCACAGACTATGGGCAAGTTAAAGGAACCAACGCACTGCACTGCATGTGTGTGGACCGCTGGAGAAATGTACACTTTCTGAAGGAAAGCCACAAACACCCAGGAACAACATGCCAACTGTAGGCATATAGGGTCTGAAACAGGAATCCAGCCTGCAATATACTTGTTTATACAGAGTTCTTCACTGAGCTGACAGATTCCTCTTCAGAAATAGCATTCAAACCTCACCCTGCAACACAACTTCTTTTCCCTGCATATATCGCACAATACATGCCACACATACATCAGCGTAGATACTGCTGATATTTTGTTCTTAATATGTATTCTTATACATATTAGTGGATTAACCTCTAGTGTATAGATAAAGACTAATATTGCTTAATAATAGATAAAGATTAATGTCATTTTCTACATCATTATATCACCTTTGCTTTTCGTTTCCTACAAAATATGAATGGTAATATTCTAAATCTACACCTTCGCTAGAATTTACAGTTAGTTTAACGGAAGGCTTTCTAAAATAAATGTAAACCATACATTAAAGAAACACCATGACTAGTATGACCTATCAGTCATTATCATTAGCAGCACAGAGGTCCTCTGGTACTTATCTGTTACAGGATACGTGTAACATATGTGTAAAGGCCGTCTAAGTGCTGTGTAATGGGAACATTAAAGAAAATATGAAACTTTATAAAGCTTCATAGAGTGTCAACGGCCAAATTTCTTGATAAAACAGATAAATATCTGCTATGAGAGCAGATAAATAAAATTAATGAATTACATTTTGATTGATCGATGTAATTACGGCCATAATTATAATTCTAGCTGTCTACTGACGCCTGCATACTAATGTTTCACTGGCAGGAAGCCATCTTATGAAGAGTGTTATCAGCCAAGCAGTTCCTTAAAAGCAGCATTTAGGAGACAGGTTTTCTATAAACAGGAATGAACTGTCATTTGAGCCGCTGAGTCTGCCGGGTGATCTCTTTGTCAGCTGCCCTTCAACCCCCCTTTCTGCCCTCTTTAGTCCCACAAGTCTCCTGATTACGGTCTCCATAGTAACTCTCTGTCTCTTCATGCGGCCACTTCTTCACTGGTCCCCTGTGCTCCGTCCTTTTATTGCCTGAACTCCCAGTTAGTGAAGATAGTTTGTATATGGAAGTCACAACTTGGAGATAAGGTTACTCACAGACAAAAAAACAAACAGCATTACAAAGGCAGCGTTGATATAAAAACGTCTTTTCAGTATGAATATAAATTTGAAGCATTTGAAATCATTTATCCATCAGTTCAAAATTAATCTATTTATCAGGAAAATATTTGTTTACAGTTAGGAGAAATTGTTTGTGAATCTCTTGGAAAAATCACTTTCTGCATGAATGGGTCCTAAAATGTGATCTAATCATAATCAAAGCCAAAGTAATAAACAAAGACACTTTTAATTAACAGACAACAGCATTTTGTATTGGCTACATAATGTGTATTTACTGCACAAATAGTTTAAATAATGATGGAAAAACATTTAGTAACTAGCGGAAGCTCCTTTACTGCAAATAAGCTCAAACAAACCAAACTCTTCCATTAGCTTTAATACAGTAGTTAGGAAGTGTCTTGGTGCCATGCTCTATACAAACCTGTTTCTGTCCATGTTCAGGCCACGTTAAAATCACTCAGACAGAACACTGCGTACATGTACCAATAACTGCTTTTGTCTCATCTGTCTATTGAGCATTCTAGCAAACTTGGTGGGCAACAATGTTTTTTGACATCAGTGGTCTTCTATGCGGTATCGTCCCATGAATAGCAATCTTTTCTACTGTTTTTCTTATTGTAGACTCATGATCACAGACATAAACTGCATATCTTTAGCTATAACCCAGACTGTCTTACCGTGCACTTATGGAGGCCCAAGACTGTAGAAATATTTTTGTGACACGTTCCAGTCTCAGAAACATCAACTCTTCTTCTGATGTCCTTTAAACCTCTTCTGATTCGGCCACAATGCACTTGAAAGAAATCTGTTGTGAAGAGCAGGTAACTAACATTGTGCAGTTTTTTTTTATAGGTCAAACCTACACCTGAATTGATTAGTACCTTCAATTGCCCTTGCTTCAAAGGGTCATTATCTCAGAGGTTCACACATACTTTTTCCATCAATGACCTTGATTGATTAAAGCATTTGTTCAATAAAGATAAGACAATGTAAAATGCTATGTGTAATGTTTCTTAAATAGAACTGTCTTTATTTAATATCTTAACCTAGATAAAGATCAGATCTCTAAATGAACAAAAAGACTAAATATACTATATCATACTATAACAAAGTATAAATTACAATATGTATCCATAATCCAACTAAATGTCATGGTTAGGGGAACATCCAACCCAACCCCAACCATGAAAGCAAAGGGCAACAAATACATGCATAACATTTGCACATTAAATTCAAGGATATCAATGCAAAAATCGGTTAAATTTAATACTGAGCTTATAAACAGTACTGACAAATCGTAAGGTCATTTGTTGTTTTTCTACGTATAGGACAAGGGATTCCTGACCTAAAAGGTTTCAAGCATTGCTGTCCAGTAAAATATCCATCCATCTTCTACACCCACTTGTCCTCTTCAAGGTAATGGGGGTCAGGAGCCTATCCTGGAAGCTACAGGTACTGTACAATGTAGGGACATCCCAGGACAGGGTGTCAACCCATGGCAGGGCACTCTCACATTCACACCTACGGATAATCTGATAACTACAAATCGCCACAGCATGTTTAGACCGAGGGGGTGGGGGGTACCAGGAGGAAACGATAACACGGGGAGAACATGCAAACTCCACATACTGTACATGGAGTTAGGGCGGAAACTCGAACGGTCCCAGAGCTGTGAGACAACAGTGTTAATCACTGCACCACGGTGCCGCCCCCAGTAAAATATTAATTAAAATTAATTCCGATATAGATAGGCAAAAAAGTGCTGTAGTTTCCTCCATATAATTACCTATCGGTACTACTGAAACTGAAAAGATAAAATGAGAAAATGATAACCATTACTGACGATTCCTCATAGCCTCACAGACTGACGTGCCCCTACCCGTGTACCGATACTGCATCACATTCATTACGTACCAGTTTAATCTGTCAAGGTTACACAAGCATGTAGGGTTCAGCTGCTTGGAAGGATGATTTTACAATCATTACGCATTATCATTTACCAACCAATCAGAGAGTCATCCCTGCAGCTTTGTTGAAAGAGTAAAAAAAAAAAAAAAGTCTATTTCTTATTAAAAATACCTCATCGTGGTCCCATCCATCTGCTTGTGACTCACAAAAATTTAGCAAGAAAATGCAAAAATGCTGCCTCCCTGTTCCACGGGTCTTGTAACTATCCATTCGATCCAGCTAATTAGGTGCCACACTAATAGTGGCATAGTAATTAGTCTGGCCATGATTGTGCCTGATGACACACATTCAGATTGTCCGGGAATTCATAGACGGTAATCAATTTGTGGATATTAATACTTTTCTGTTGTTAAAAAGCTTAATGAAGCAGCACTCGCTTCTGTCTGGAACAATCATGATATATTTTGGCGCTATTCGACCGAAGGTAAAGAATGGTATAAAGACAAATACACAAATACATTACATACAACACAAGTGTTTAGAATATGTATGGATTTTCACCCATATAATTAACACAATGACAACTATAATATAAAACGAATCAACTATAGGCCTAAACAAATTCTTTAACTAAAACTGGAATTTCTAAGGTTTTATTCATGACATTTTGCTCAGCGACTTTTGGTATTTGTATTTGCAAATACACTGTAAAAATCACTATTTATCCATTCTTCCAATTTAACTAGCTAAAATAGTTTTCTATAAAGTATATGCCGCATTTTGACAAACCTTTGGAATTTGCTGGGCTAAACTTATATGACTTTAATGTGTCTTCATTTTTTTAAAGTTTATTTTGTTATAGTAGAGTTGAATATCTCGTGTTTTTGTAGCTATGCGTAAAAGACATGATTCACAAAATGAAAATAATATGTAATTACAATTGTCATTTTAAAATAAAAGTACCGACATATTTTGCATATGTAGAATCGGTGGGAGGATACTGGTATAATAAAGTGACACAGTGCAATAATTTTGTAGAGTACCAGCCGGGAGGTCAGAGGCACGCGATGCACGAACCCCGCCCTCTGTCATTCACGTCGCGTTACCGCGGCAACGCGCAGGCAGCGTCGCGTGCTGCCGTTTGTTGCAGGAGGGCGAAGGAAGATGGAGGATACCATCAGAGACCCCGAAACCGGTGTGTAAACATTGGCAGATGTTACCTTTACGCCCCACTATGGGGCCACTCTGGAAAGTACATACGCATATAGACGACCGATTTGTTATTATCCGGCCCTGTTGTACCTGCCTTGCGTGCAATAGAGATCTCCGCGGACCGGCTAAGTGTTAGCTAGCAATTCCCCGACACTGTCATGGTTTGTGTTGTGTGCTGCTAGCTGGCTAGCTAGCTCAGTACTTTTCGGTCAAAATAATATAAACTGCCTGTTATTTTATAATGCAGGAAAATAAATATATGTAGGCGAGGTCGCTAACAAAGCATTTAAGCGTAATAACAGGCTTGCTTTTGTTATTGCTATTCTTTTTGGTTTTTGCTAACCTGCTGGTGACTGAGAAGTCACCTGCTGTAGCAGCTGAAATTAAGCATCTCCTCTCAACTTACTGTGCTTGTCGCATTTTTATGGTATACTTCTACATAGATCTGCCCCCCTCACGAAAATAGTCATTTTATTTTTTGAAGCAGTGAATATCTGGTTTTCAGCTTCAAATATTGGACCCAAAATCGTCTTTTTGTTTATTTGTTTATTCATGAGATTTAAATGATCGAATTAAATATTCCACTCTTCAACTGAAGTAAATGCCCTTCCTTTTTAAGAGTGTCCTTTTTTTTCTCCCAGGAACGGTGACCCTAAATGAACCTTGTTGCTTTAAAACGTCCCTACCGGTTTTGACTTCATTGTCAAGTGTCTGGGAATTGAATTGATCTGGAATATCAGAAACTGCTTTATTTTTTTATTTGCCTTGGCTCAGGTTGGATTACAGAGTGCTGCCCTCCTCTTTCATTTCATATGATGAATTTTGTTTTCTAATATTATTCTTTCTAATATGAATTTATTTCCGTCTTCTTAAGTGGATGGGGAAAGTGATTTCTTCTCTGGCGTGCGACATTACTGCAGCATAAACAACAGAGAGGGAACATGTTTAGTGTGGCTAAGTTGTTGTGACTGTGGGACCCTCTATCTGTGGCGAGTGGAAGATGTACTGATATTTGCTGACAACACCCACCAGCGAACTGTGCTGGAATCTTCCATTGTGTTTACTGTTTTGCAGTGAGCCGGTGTTGCCTGTGTACTTGTGTCCCTACAGTATGGGTCTGGTTAACTTATCAAAACAGAGCATGCAGTTAACAGGCAGAAATGATAACTGATCACACAGCATCTCCTTGCAGCTTCTCACGATTCCTTAACATGAGTATAATATTTGTCATTGTTGTGAGACATGCGTCATTAGAAAATTACTTCTCTTATGTGTTCTCTTTGTATTTCTTAAATTATCATTTTAGATTAACAATGAAACATAGAATTTACAGTGTGTGTCCAATATGGCTGTCTACATCAACCACAAAACATTCATTGTAAAATTATGCTAAAGGTTAAAAAAGTATAACTCTGGAAACCTGAGTATAATCTGTAATTCTATTATGCATTCCACATTTTCTGTTAAGGTTAAAAGGTTATAAATAACTAATACGCGGAATCTGACATGACCTACTAGCTGTTAGTAAAATGAGGAAAATTACCTCCTATTCAAAAAGTCAACATTCAAGAGAAGGGGTGTATATCTCTTCTTCTGTCAAAATGATTAGCATCTAGATACATGCTTTGCCATATGATACAAAGAATACATTTAAAAGTGTAATGATACATTACAATTCAATTCAGCAATAATTGTATATTATTCAAGTAAAATACGATACAGTTTGATTCAGTTGTGACTGGATGCAATTTAGATCAATTTAATATGTGTTGTCCTATTTTTGAAGTTATAACATTTAAAAAAATAAAATGTCATTTTATTCTGTGCAGCAAAAAACTACTGAAGTTAATCGTAAGGTCTTAATATAAAAACATTGAGTAATATACTGTAATTTTGACATTATGTGTGTCTAGGTGTGATGGCTTTATTGGTTTTTAGATGATTTCTGTTTAATTTTGAGTCGGTTTTGGGGTTTTGAATCGATCCCGCAACATCTTGGGCCGGATTTCCGGATTGGTTTTTTGTTACACCCTGTTTTAAGAGTCATGCAAACTGACATATTATTGAACTTGGGGCATTCAGATAAATACAGTGTATTTGGATCTTAGATAAAGCAATCCGATCTAATGCCGACTCCTTGCCTGTGATGCATGAGCATGCACATGTGAAAAAATTATGAAATGCTGATGTATAGTAAACAGCTTGACAGAGTAGCGTGGGTCTCTTTCAGGTGGTGAAGCAGGAGGAGAAGATGCTTTAGTGGGCAATGTTAACAAGCTGCTGGTCGTCCCTCAAGGTTACATGGGGGCGAAACGGAAGGGGAACCTCATCTTTGACGCCTGCTTTGAGAGCGGTGAGTTAAACATGTCATAATAAACAAGGCGTAATAAAATGAACACACAAGTAGAACATACATCTAAAATTCATCTAAAATAAATGAAAGATAAACTGCCTAGGAGCCACTTTAAACATCTGTTACTGGCATGGTTTGAAAGTAAGAGGGCGGGGTTTTGGGGCTAAGCAAGCAAAATACAATTTTTCGACCATGCTCTATTTTGCTGTGATTTGCTAAATATTTTTGTTGACAAGTTAACAGTAAATCATTCATCTTTGGAATTTTTATTATACCAGTGATCCTGAGTTAAGTTAGGAGCCTAACTTCTCATGTTTTGCTAAGTTGCCCGTAACAGTTCTACCTGGTGTAGTTTAAAAATTATATTGTAAATATTAGATTATAACTTATATATGCTTTTTATATATAAAAAGTATTTTTAAGTATATTTATTATATAGGGGGCGGCATGGTGGTGCAGTGGTTAGCACTGTTGCCTCTCACCTCTGGGACCCGGGTTCGAGTCTCTGCCTGGGTCACATGTGTGTGGAGTTTGCATGTTCTCCCTATGTTGTCGTGGGGTTTCCTCTGGGTACTCCGGTTTCCCCCCACAGTCCAAAAACATGCTGAGGCTAATTGGAGTTG
>JAODJX010000032.1:305576-317363 GCA_026776945.1 Isichthys henryi | reverse complement strand
AACCCAGGATGGGGGGCCAGCCCATCGCAGGGCACACTCACACACCATTCACTCTCACATGCACACCTACGGGCAATGTAGTAACTCCAATTAGCCTCAGCATGTTTTGGGACTGTGGGGGGAAACCGGAGCACCCGGAGGAAACCCCACGACGACTTGGGGAGAACATGCAAACTCCACACATATGTGACCCAGACAGAGACTCGAACCCGGGTCCCAGAGGTGTGAGGCAACAGTGCTAACCACTGCACCACCATGCTGCCCTTTAGGGGTCGATTCTTAACTTTTGAATTTAGTGTATTCTCCTCTAATTAGCATTGACACGCCCACCACACTTAAGCCGAAAAAGACGGCCCGGCTGTGTGAGCAGTATAAGTAATTCATCCAGCAAGTAAAAGGGGCTACACCTTCAATGATTTTGGTAACAAGCAAAATGTGGAACATCGACTATTTCATTTACAATGTGAAACAAAGGAATGGTGGCAGCCTACAATGCGTTTTTTTGGTCATTCTCACAAACATGAGCATCCTTTGACAACAACCTGTGTTACAGTGAAGTACAATGTTTGAATTTTGTGCAGAGCAATTGACATTACTGTAACTTATCAGGTATTTTAAAATTATGTAGCCTAATTTCTAGCTCTGATTTAATTGTCCCTCAACTATTTTCCCAGAATAGGCACTACCATTGCAGTTTTAAGATTAAATAAGTCTGAATTAGATAAAACATTTTTAAATCTTTCAACTTTACTGCAAGAAATCCAAAATAGACAAAATCAATTACTATAATAAAATCTACATTCATATCTTCAATTGTTTTATATTGTCATTTGTTTTATCAGCATCTGATAAACTACAACAGGCCAAAATCAATATTTTAGGAAATAATATTGTGGGCCAGGCCAGACCCAGGCATCAGCAGCAGGGACGAGACGAAGTGATTTAAAACAAGACGGTTCTTTTATCGTATCCCTTAGAAGGACTAAGCAAAGACAGTAACACTACTCTGACCAGCGCAGCAGGGAAACTCAGGGAGGTCTGTGGTTGGATGGTAAGGCAAACACACAGTGGGTTATTAGTCAAATAGCATCTAAAGTTACGCGCGGATCGGACTGGAGTCACAAATAACACAGGAACTGGAACAAATGACAGACTGTGAACACAAAAAGTATTTACAATAACACAAACAAGGGTCACGCATACCTACACATCTACCAAATTAAATGTAGAATGGTTACCAATTAGGCGAGTGTCCTGGTCAAGTAGTTCCATTGCGGATCCCTGACCTAGTGCAGGGCTGTTCAAATCACATTCCTAGTGGGCCAAAGACTGCTGATTTTCCAGCCTTCCTTTACCTGTGAGCCAGGTGTGAAGCCTCTAGCCAATCAGAATGAGTAATTATTAAACTACCTGGGAGAACTGAGAACAAAGCCTGCATTTGGAATGGAGGTCCAGATTTGAAGAACCCTGATCTAGTTAGTGTATGTGGTGTATGTATGAAGTTTATGTATGTATGTGTACGAAAATATGGGACGAATCGGAATTCGGGAAGCATACGATGCATTCAGCGTTGGTCAGCTGAAGTACTTCAAGATGAGGGCACCTCTGTCTGTTCCACTATCAGACGGGTGCAAGGACATTCACTGCAGCTTAAGATTGTGAGGATGCACGACTTTGAACCTTTAATCCTGTATTTGACGTATTTTAATTGAAATAATTACTTTTTAATGGACCTCTCGTTTAGCCTAATTTATTCACTTGCTAGGCGTGTTTACAAGGTATATGTCACTTGAATTCTATGTAATGGCAATATATGTTGTATATATTTATATATTTCTTTATAGACCTACTATTGTGTTATGTAATTCTTATGTAATTATATTAATTATTCACATTCGTTTGTAAATGGTACTTGTTAGCAAGTTTAATTTTGTTACATCTTTGGCTTTTTGAAAACTGCAGTATTGCATTTGACCATGCAGAGATGAGTGACGTAATGCAGCCCTAATACATATTACTACATTCCCTGGACGGCACAGTGACCCCCCTCCCCTGTCTAATCACTACTCCTCCCAGACCCCCCAAGCTCTAATCTCTAGTCTTTCTACAGTAGTCGTGCATGGTATCTATTTTTTTTATACCATCATACTGTCCATATGGAAGGGGGCAGGGGTTTGCCCATTATAAATTTAATCAAAATTTTACGGTAATACCACCCCAGTCAACATTACACACTATACCCATGTCTTCAAATGAACATGACATGATTAATTAAATACCGCCATAAATTTTGCCAAGTTGCCCTGTTGCCCATGCTACATTTCGGCGACCAGCTGCCAGACTGCAACCAATAAATTTTGCTGAGTAAGGAGGTTGGCAATGGATTTCTTAATAGAATATTCAGAATTCATGTTGCAGCCCTAAAAGAATGATCCATACTTTTATATTCGCTTAGTTTACGAGCTTCTGCAGCCTCCCTTTCTGTCCAGTGCTGCTGCTTCAATTTTTGGGCGATTTTGTCTCAGGTGTACATTTCCATCTATATAATGTTCTTGTGAAGCGGTGATAAGATCCATCAAAGATCAAACAGGCTGAATATTGGTTAAGTGGAACAGAGGGTAAACTGGTGCACTTATATGTTTGATAATCTGTATCTTTATGCCTTGGTGGTGTTCTGTATTAAATTAAGCTTTTCAGCTTTTAATATAACATTTATGTTTTGTTATTTATAATTGTGATCCTATTTTTAAAGTGAGTGAGAAAGTAAAATTTCTAAAACTGTCCCATTTAACCATTATCCACCATAGAGTAAATTGAGTAATAAGATCAGATGGAGTTATGCTGAGTCACCCTTCCGATTGCTGTCACTAAGCACTGTTGTCACAGTTTTTTTGCTGTTTGTCTCAAAATTTGAAGATGGGGAGAACATGCAAACTCTGCACACATGTGACCCAGGCGGAGACTCGAACCCGGGTCGCAGAGGTGTGAGGCGACCCATCATTATCATCGTTATTATTATTATTATTAGAAAGAATAATGAATTCAGCTCTATTGATTTCTTTCATTACTGGAGGACAGAGGTCGCCTACTGTCACAACTCAGTTGCTCCTTAGATTAATTTCTTTGTAAAAGTATCTCTTGGTATAAAAAAGGTTGGAGACCTACCCTCTGACTTCTTTTGGTTGCTTCGTTAATCCTACATTCATTGACATTTGCTCAATATTTTAATTGCCATTAGGAAACACATATAAAACACATTTTGGTCTATGTTGCGATGAGTAAGCATCATTGAACTGGACTGAGTGATGCAGTATCTGTGCAGTGATACCAGTAGTTTCACAACAATGCAACAGTGATAACTGGTGTTAGTGACTCAGGCTCTGCTGCTTTAGCCCTGCCCCCTGGCAGATGAACTCTTCAGGCCTGGTGGTCTTATTCAACTGAGGCCTGTACAGTTTGCACTTCCCCCATTGTCGAGTGACATGGGCAGGCGAGCATGGCTTGTCACTATAGCAGTGAGGCAGCTGAGGGGCCATATAATTATGATAAATACATTCATTTTAAGGCTACTAAAAAGCATGAGGGAAGCATACAGGATGGAAAATATACTGCAATTTAGTGGATGGCTACTGCAAGTACAGGCACAATATGGTAAAAAGTCTGTGTGAATGGTATATCATTAATAGGTGAGTTCGTCTAAACATAGCACTCCATGATATTCTGAATTTACTGTTTAATTTAATAACTAAAAGATGTGTTAATGTACTGCATTTCTTGCTGACTGGAGGTTGCCATGATACATGATGTTAAGAGATTAAACAGATTTCAGTCAAATTTGGAATTCTGTGGCTTCTCTGAGAGATCAAGATGTATTTTCATTGCTCCTTTAGGTCAAGGGTTATGATCTTGGTCTTTGAGCATACACAGGATAGACACAGTATGAAATGGTCATGATCAGAATTTCACGGTACAGTAGAAAACAGGGTTAACTGCCAGAGAGTGTGAGATGTGACTTAAGCCGAATTTAATGCTAGTCACCCCTTCATATTCGCAAGGGTTACGAATATAAGATCCCCACAAATGTGAAAGAATAATAAGTATCCCTAGACTTAACCAATAACGGTGTGTTAGCCTGAACAATAACATAAAAATTCTGTTTATTATTACCCATTGTCATGACCGCTCGTCCGCTCCTCGTGTGTGCCACGCCCCCCCGATTACCCACGTGTGCTTCCCTGATCGTCTCCAGCTGTGTCCGATTATTTTGATCAGTCTTGTCTATTTCAGTCCGTGTCTTGCTTCAGTTCATTGTCTGTCATTGATGTTGCCGTGCGTCAGTGTCCTGTCTTGTCCGAATCTGTGAATAAACCCCTAGTTTGCCCTGATCTACGGCTTCAAGCCTGTTCTTGCCTGCTTGCCCGCACGATCGCCGTTCAGTTCCCCGGTGAACGTGACACCCATATTTCTAAATGAACAGTAAAGTACACTTTGCATGTCAAATTACTTGTGGCTCTATTTTGATGATCTAACACAAAGCGTAAAGCGCAAAGGGCATCTAACATTTATGGTTTTGTCCAAATCCATTTTGCTATTTTGACAGCGGAAAAACCAGACTTTGCACCAGCGGTAGGCGCAAAAAGGTGTCCTAACTCTCTTAATTATTCAGCGGCGTGTTTTGGGTGTCCCAGGCAATGAACCAATGGGAATGGGTCGTCACCTAACTTTTAGAAGGCAGCGGCGCATGATCTGTGGCGGGTTTCTATTACAATGGCGCGTTTGCCTGGCAAGCCAGATTGCTATTTGGCTGAGGAAATGGACGTGCTCATGCGCGAGGTGAAAATGCGTGAGCACATCATCGAACACGAGCACCACCGTTACACCTACTGTAAGCTTTTTGAGGTGAAGCAGGCGTGGGATGAGGTAGCAGTGAGTCTGTCCTCGTTTTCTGGCATCACCAGATCATCCGCACAGTGATGAAAGTGGTATAATGATGTCAGAAGATGGGGAAAATAGAAGCTCGCTGCTGAACGAGAGCACAGGCGAGCATTCAAAAATTAAAATAATGCTTTGAACAGTGAACTGTGCATAATGTACAATATATAGATCTATAAGAGTACCGGATCTGAAATGTGTGCATTGTCTGAGATAGTCCACTGCTCTAAGCAGAGTTCACTAGATGTGTCTTATCATTTATATTTTTAGAGTTTAGAGTTATTAGATGCTAACTATATATGACACTAACTTTATTGCGGTGCGTACACCATCATATACTCTCTGAAATGACAGCTGTGTGTTAGGAACAGTAGCAATACTGTTACTGCATATACTTCAAATAGCACCGATGAAACCTTCATTGCTCAGGAAATGCTGCGTAAGAGCCCTGGCACTCTCTGCCGTATTTAATCTTTTGGCATCCCAGTAACACTCTCATCGTGTGCCATGTAGTGGAAGAGCCAACAAAGTTGACCAAAGCAGTGCCTATGTAATTTCATATTTATTGTTTATATATTTTTCATTTAATATCATCTTAGCTTTTAGCGTCTTCAAAATATAAGCTATACAGACATTCAGTTTAAAAATAGAAATTGTTCATCATACAGATGCCAAAGATAATTTAAAAAATATTTCATTTCTTTTTAGGCAGGTTTCATCGTTCACTCTATTCACCAACGGTAATTCCATCAGCTATACATCAGGTTTCTTTGTGTATGCAGATTTTGATCACATTGTGGGGACCGTGTAATATAAACATAATACACACACACCGTGACCTGTACTTATATCTTTGTAGGGACCGTCCATTCATTTTTATGGGCAAAACCCTATTCTCAGCAATGACAATCTTAGCCACTACCCAGCCCTAACCTTAACCATCTGGAGTCAAAGATTTTTATAAAATTGAGTTTCCATTTTGGGCACCGGAAAAATATCTTTATGTTTAATAAAAGTGTCAGATTTCAAACCGCAACAAGCACCGCCATAGCACTGACGTCTTTTTTTACGTAGCTTATGCACAATATCTCCTTTCAAAAGATGTTGTGGCTGTTGAGCTGTCCCTTTCTTCACCACACTTCAGTGCTTACCGCTTCCAAAAAATCAAATCTGACGTGCCCCACTAACTGAATTTAATAAACATAACAATAACTCTGAATTTATGAAGGTTAGTAACTTTTGGGTGTCACAGTACACCTTTCATTAATATTTTAGGTGTACTTTTAGGCATATGACTAATCTGCTTACCAAATTTTGGCCATACTGTAATTAAACGTCCATGTAGTACTGAAAAGCCAGTTTCTGGGCAAATGTTTAATCGTATATTCGATTATACCGTGATGTAATATTGTGCAACCCTAATTACTAATATATAGTATGACATATCCACACTGATATAAAACGCTATGACCATTCTTTTGAATTGTACCACTTTCTCAACTCATGTCCTTTTGACAAACTACAATCTACAGGTTACATACAGCCTGCACCTTTAGACCTCCGTTTGGCAAACACTGACTGCACAGCAATGTCTGTAACCTCTTGACATAATTAAAATCTCCCTGACAGTTTCTTAGATTTAGTGATATGAAGAGCAGTGTGTAAATTTCCATCACTTAAATTTTACATACTTGAATGAAAATTGTATGTTGTAAAGTCACCACCTGTCACTCTTGTTTTCAAAATTTTGTAGTAACAGCAGTGATTTATCTGTTTCATCCACCTATTATCTATTGGGTTTGGGGGGGCTTCAGCATGTCCCAAATCACATGGGACACAATGGGCAAAGAAAAGACATTGCTTCTCCTAATGGCTCTGCAGGACAGAAAACCAATGTACCATGCAGAGAACATACAAATTCCACCAAGATATGTTATACTGTGCTGTTGTGTCAGACACCTGACCCAGAATGTTCTACTGCTAATTTCTGTAACATTTACTTATTTACACATACAGTATTAGCACTCTTACACCTGCCAGCCACCTACTCCTTTTTTCAGAAAGTTCAGTTCATGTATACAAACCATACTGCATTAACCAGTGAAATAATCCAGTGTCAGAGTGACAGAAATGACCTTCTTAATGGCTGTACCTACTGAAGTGGTTCAGGGTAACTTCAGTATCTCTTTGTCCCTGCTCACTGTCGCACTGCGCGTCAAGAGAACAACAGTTATGCTACTGCCAAAAACATCAAAGGTGTCCACACTACCCTTGAACACCTGAACAGAAGGAACACCTATGCCAGGATATTATTTGTTGACTTTAATTCACCTTTTACCTCTATTCTTTCTGAAAAGCTGATGGATAAACTCTGGTCAGTGGGCTTAAATAATTCCTTCTGCATTCATTTCCCGGACATCCGGAGAGGAATCCTCTAAGTGGTAAATATTGAGAACAAAACCTTATCTCCTCTGATTCTCAACATGGGGACTCCCCAGGGCTGCTACCTGAGCCCATGGCTGAACTTCCTCTTCACCCATGACTGTGTGGCTAAATTCAGAAGCAAATGCATCATCAGGTTTGCTGATGATGCTACAGTAATTGGTATCATCATCAATAATGATGAATCTGCCACAGAACGGAACAGGAAGGCCATACAGGGGGTTGAGAGGTTGGCTCAGAATATCACTGGGACTGACCTGCTGTTCCTCCTCGACCAAATATACCTCATACAACAAAGCACAAAGTATATTACAGGACTCCAACCATGCTGGCCATGAGATCTTTTCACCCCTGGAGGTTTCACGGCACACTTCCTCCAAGTCTTCTGCATCATCACCAGCTAAATTTGGACCACCACAATACTTTTTCCATGGCACTGTAGTAAGTTTATTGCCTGTTGTTTGTTTGTTTGTATACTTTTGGTTGTCCTTCAGACTGGTTGTGACTGAACAAGAATTCCAATGTACCTGCTGCACATGCTGAATGAGGCATCCAGAATTTTGAGTCTTGAATATTGCATGAAGCAGAAATGAACAGTTGCCAGTTTGTTACAGCTCTGTGTGCATTCCACTGTAATGGGAAAGCACAGAGAACCAGGTTTTTTTGTGAGTCGTGATGCGCTTTGGCACAGTGGGCAGGGGAAAAATGACATCAGGTCTGTGAGTATGATTATCAGATCCAAGTGATCATCAAGTAATTAGACCCTCAACAGAAGCATCCTCAAGTATATTTGAGGTCGACAAAAATAACTATTTTGAAAACTTCACCTATTATTAAGGAGAAAAAGAAAAACTTAGGAGTTAGAAGTTTTTTCTTGGCTTACTGTAAGTATACAATCCCTGTAGAATGTTTAGAAATTTCTCTTAAATAAAAATCAGGTATTGCTGACTTGCTTGAAATGGTAAAATACAGAGTTGATTAAAAATACATTTTGTGGGTTATTTTATTCTTCTGTAGTGTGACCTACTGTTCTAGTTAAAATATATTTAATGATATACAAGCAACATTCTGCATGCTTCTTAACCTTAAAAAAGCATTTAAAGATACTGTTTATTATGGATTCATCATTTAACACTAGAGGTATTTCAATTATATTCTCTCGATAGTATTACTTACTTATCAACCATTTACGCAGCTAATGTGAATTAAAACATTTTGGATAACACTTTACTTGAGAAGACACAAATACTTCAGTAGTAAATCAGTAGTAAATCAGTTGCTACTGAAGTACAAGTCATGAACAAATATTTAGTTGCTACTTAAGATTAAGTTGTGTCATAATTCATTAATGACGAACAAACATGACATCAGTGTTTCACTTGTGTTATTCATTACTCGTTCTTTCATTAGTTGCTTTGTAATTTTTTCAGTAGTTCACTAAGATTTACAGAATTAATGGATATAGTAACAAATATAGTAACATTACAAAAGTTTGTAACAGTTTGTAGTTAATTAATACATACATAATAGCATAATACTACATAATTTATGTGCCATCATGTAAAGTAATACCAAAATCTGTTATTTTCCTAGGCATTCTGTAGGCTATTCTGCAGCGGTGGCTGTCTTGTAATTGGATGCAGCCTGAATGCTACCCTTTCCTGTTTGTTAATGGACTCACCTGATTGTATGTTCAACCCATACTTTATGGCTCTAAAGGCAACCCATGGTATTTATATGTTATGTAACTTAATGACAGTTCTACGTAACCCTGCAGATCAGATTAGTAAAAGGGAAAAAGCATACATGGCAACCGGTTCTGCCGCCATTATTACTGTTATTATTATTGTTATTAATATCCTTTCCAGATCTACAGCCAGGGAAACGTCAAGGATCTGCTGGAGTGCTCTTGTTTTAGTGAATGCAGAATTTCTACTCAAGGTTATTAGAATTTAGGAAGAAAAAATAGAACAAATGTATTTTTTTAACTGCTTATACAGTAGAGGATGTGGGTTTGCATATTTAAAAAATATTATTATAAGAATTAGCAATATTTTTCCAATATGTGGATCGGTTCATTGTTAAAAGTATTTAACTGGATTAACTGTAGCCATGTCTCTTTAGGTGCTTGTATACATGGATGGTGCCCAGTGAGGCATCCAGGGAAAATGTGATGTAACGCGCTGCTGTTCACACTGTTGCCAACTGACATTACTCAGCGAAGAATGCAAGTTACCTTGTGAAATATGCAGTATAACAGGGGCCTAATTGATGGAATACAGTGTTTCCTCACAGATGGAAATAATGGCTTTTCTGCTACTGATATACAACACAACCTCAGCTTGAACATCAGCCAGATAAGCCAATAATCCCTTGATAATGGCTTTTCTCACATTTGGCCACCTTGGGAGTCAGCGTACTGTAGTGTGATAGACAGCAAACATCAAAACAATAAGATGTTGTCAAATAGAATTTTGTTTGTTCCTTGAGGTGGCCACTTGTAAAAGCTATCAATTAAGAAGTCTTCATTTCAAGGAAACATGACATGTTTTCTTGATGGTAAGTCATTCTCTTGTGATATTAAGTCTTTATTTCATGAAATTAAGCCATGGTTTCATGAAACTAAGTCATAATTTCACTATATTAAGAAGTCTTCGTTTCAAGGAAACATGTCATGTTTTCTTGATGGTTAAGTCATTCTCTTGTGATATTAAGTCATTATTTCATGAAATTAAGCCATGGTTTCATGAAACTAAGTCATGATTTCACTATATTAATAAGTTCATTGTGATTAGGAAGTTTTTCAGAGTCATCATGGCTGAACTTGATAATAATTGGTATGTTGCCTTTTATCATTCATTTATATTTTTTCCTACATCAGTTAAAATTGTTTTAGTATGTAAATTAAATTTACAGTTTTTTCACTACAGTTTTTAATACTATTTTTTAATTAGTATTATATGCAGTTTACACATATTTACTTAAACATCTGAAAGATGATTAACAAGAAAAAAGTTAAGATAATGAATCTAGCAATATATGTGTATTTTTCAGAGGGATGCATAGTTTTATACAATTAGATAAATGGCCTACAGCATTTAGTGAAACCAGCTGAACCAAATATTAAACATGCCTTAGATATATTAATAATAAGTTAATTTTGAGGCAAATTTGATACACTTATTAAATCTCTGTGCAGAAGATCAAGCAAAAGCTTCCACAACCGTAAACTGCAATGTCTGGTTGCTTATAGCTGCTGCAGTTCATTGCCTGGTCTTCCTGGTCTTCCCTTTCTGCGTTTGGTGCTACAGTAGTCTGCAAGCAGTAAAGGCAGCATGTTAGTACTTTGTGCAGGTAATATAAGGCAGTACATTACTGGGCTGACTCTCTGTTTGACTGGAAAGGGACCAAGGTATCTAGTTTTGAATTTCTAAGAGGTAATTTAAGGTTTTTTGTGGCCAACCTCAGCAGCTAGCCAGGCCAGTAGCATGGGGTCACACACCTCCTTTGTGATACTTCATGAGATGTTAACTTAGTTGAATGTACCTGTGTATCCTCATTTAGAGTCTTTCTTTTTCCAAACCAGTCATCAACAGAAGGGATGTTGGCACATGGCAGATTGAGCGGAAACGGGGCGGTTAGTACCCCAAGACATGCGAGGAAAATGAGTAAACATGTTGTTGCCCTAACAAGGAAGTTATAGGCATATTTGCTAAATAGTTGACCCTGTCTGACTGCTTGACAAAAATGTATATATGCAGACAATAGGCAAGTTTCTGAAATACCCATTTAGTCTAGCTGTTGTACTGGGGATACCACCTTGAGGAAAGGCTGATTGTGGATCCCGTGTGCACAAAATACTCCAGCAGGCGGGACTAGGACTTCCACTCTGTCACTGTGTCCTTTGGGATCCCACAGGAGTTAAACACCTGATGGATGAGGAGTTGGGAAACTACTATAGCAGAGCCTAATTTGCATAAGGAAACCAATCTAAAAACCTTAAAAAACTAATGATCACTGTTGTGGTACTGTGGATGGCTTATCAGAGATGTGGTCAAGGATGATATTAAAATATCTGGGAATTTTGTCTCCTCTTCCTGTGAACCCTGCTAATATGGGACAATAGCATGAGTATTACAATTTGGGCTCAGGAAGCCCAGGAGACAATAACTCCACTTGCCAAGGGTGTCCCTTCCTCAAGTGAACTGGAGAGTTGCCTGGAAAGAATGGGCAGTACTGAATGGCGTTGGCTCGGCTTCCTGCTGTGGTAAGTTATGGTCATCCTGAGTGCTTGGGTTTTGGCATAGACAAAGGTTCCCTCCTCCTCTGTCGCGCTCGGGGGGGGGGGGGGGGGGGGGGGGGGGGGGGGGGGGGGGGGGGGGGGGGGGGGGCGGGGGGGGGGGGGGGGGGGGG
>JAODJX010000032.1:262072-279041 GCA_026776945.1 Isichthys henryi | reverse complement strand
CATGTTTTTGGACTGTGGGGGGAAACCGGAGTACCCGGAGGAAACTCCACGACGACATGGGGAGAACATGCAAACTCTGCAGACATGTGAACCAGGCGGAGACTCGACCCTGGGTCCCAGAGGTGTGAGGCAACAGTGCTAACCACTGCACCACCATGCTGCCCTTCTGTAAACATATATAATTTTATATAGCTTTCCGGTAATTTTAAAAAAGGTCATTTGAAAAGTTTAATTTTTTTACTTTATTTACCAGGATTCCCAGATTATAATACTGTAAGTGTTGTGAATAACATTTAACCTAAAATAAAGGAAACACCAAGACGATGAATATAACCATGTCATTAGGTCTCTGGGATATCATTTTTCAATAATTCCATCACTTGATGTTTTGCTTATGGTAGAAACAACTGCTTCAGGGCCTGCTCCAGAGTCTCCCGTGAGTGTTTGACTGGTTTCCAGTCCAGTGACTGGGACGGTCATGGCATATGGCTTAAGTCATTTTTATGCTCATCAAACCATTCAGTGAGCACTTGTGCCCTGGCGATGGGGACATTGTTATCCAGGAAGAATCCACTCCCATTAGAATAGAAACCCTTCACCGGAGGCTGAACATGATACACTTTAGATGCTTTTGTATTCATTGGCATTTACTCTGCCCTCCAGGGGGTGGCATGGACCGAAACCGTGCCAGGAAATCGCAGCCCACACTGTATCTGGACCTCCAGATACCCTCACTATTGGAATCCAATGCTTGACTTCTCTTGGCTCCTGCCATCCATGTACCTGTCCACTCGGGCGAAGGCTGACACATGTAACAGATGCTTGGGCATCACTGATGACAAGTATAGGGTTCTGTTCCTGGATCGGCCTAGAGGATGATCAGGGTTGCCAACTTTGGTCAGCCGACTGGTGTGAGATTTTCAATTTGAGACGAGTCTGCACACACATGTACATTCATTTTCATGTATGTTAGAGCATTATTACCTTGTAAATTGTCTGTAGAGTTTGCAAACTACCCCAACACTTTTAATGTAGCTAAATTTAGGTTTATAATGAAATAAAATAGATTTGCCGTAAGATTTCTTGCATGAGCATGAGAGTCTCACACCAGATGTGGGAGAGTTGGCAACCCTGAATGATGCCATCCCCTCAGAATTCCGAACCAACATCACCTTTGCCATTGTTCCCTCTCAAATTCAGTAAGTAGGACAATCCTCTTCTCTAAATGTCCTATCCCAATTACAGTTACCCCCTGTCAAGGCACATTGGAGCCTGTTATTTTATGTATGATTAAAACCAAGGGGTACTGAGTCTGGGTAGAATTTTTAAACATGACTGTAAGCATGATGAGATTAAAAATCTTACTATTACTTTTTCTTAAACTCCTGTTCCAAAGCACGTGGTGCGAATACAGGCGGCCACCATGTTACGAATGAGGTTCATTCCCTAGGTCTCTTTTTAAGTCGAATTTGTAGGTAAGTCAGAAAAATAATAATACAGTAGATTCATATTCTGATTCTTAACCCGAGGACTGCCTGTATTCTTATTCAATGTACTTTTTTGATGTTCCCTTTAATTAGTTACCTGTAGATAGCTGCTTTGGTGCCAAGAAGGTACAGCTCTCTCAGGGTTGGGGTACTGAGCTGTACCTTGATATCTGAGATGGTACTCAGTTCAGGTTCAATGTTAAGTAACACAACCAAGATGCACAACCATTTTACATTTTAGTCTGAGGAGGAAATGCAATGTTTACTCCATTTAAAATATGTAATTAGGAAGCTTACTGAGGGAACTTAAAGTGATGTTATTCATATTTATGTTTGCTAAATACCTATTTTAAGAAGAAGGAGAGAGTATTACAATATATAGAAATGACAATGAAACTTCATTTTTACTAATGATTTAAAAGCAAACAAGATCCCATTAAAACGAATGACAGGGAAGTTAACAGTGTAGATTAAACTTTTTAATATATATGCTGCATCTTTGTGTGAAGTTTAATAGTAGTGCATAGTATACAGTATCGTAGCATTGTGTAATTATGTTAATTGTGATTGGGTAATTATAATGATTGCTGAAAAAGCAATGCTGGTATTATACTTGTCTTTGTCTGGATTATACTCCCCGTGTTGTATGGCTTTCCTCCACAGTAGTTAGGCTGATTGGCATCTTTTAATTGCCCGTAATGTGTGACTGGATATGCAAGTGTGTGCGTGTCTGTGCCCCTGCAATTCTAAAGGACTGGTTTCATACCCAGGGCGTACCCCCCAATGGGCAGGTGTCCCACCAAGGGCGAGCCCCTGCAAAGGACCGGTATCCCATCCAGGGCGTGCCCCCGCAATGGACAGATATCCCGCCCAGGGTGTGCCCCCACAATAGACTGGTATCACACACAGGGTGTGCTCCCGCAATGGACCGGTATCCCACCAAAGGCGAGCACCTGCAAAGGACTGGTATCCCTCCCAGGCCGTGCTCCTGCAAAAGACTGGTATCCCGTCCAAGGCGTGACCCTGCAAAGGACCGGTATCCCTCCCAGGCCGTGCTCCTGCAAAAGACTGGTATCTCGTCCAAGTCGTGGCCCTGCAAAGGACCGGTATCCCGTCCAAGGCGTGGCCCTGCAAAGGACCGGTATCCCATCCAAGGCGTGGCCCTGCAAAGGACCGGTATCCCGTCCAGGGCGTGGCACTGCAAAGGACCGGTATCCCATCTAGGGCGTGCCCCCACAATAGACAGATATCCCGCCCAGGGTGTGCCCCCGCAATGGACTGGTATCCCACACAGGGCGTGCCCCCGCAATGGGCAGGTATCCCACCAAAGGCAAGCCCCTGCAAAGGACCGGTATCCCTCCCAGGGCGTGCTCCTACAAAAGACTGGTATCCCGTCTAGGGTATGCCCCTGCAATGAACAGATATCCTGCCCCAGGGGGTGCCCCCCTCAATGGACTGGTATCCCAATCAGGGCATGCCCCAGCAAGGGAGCATTTTTAATTGCCCCAATTGGGTGCATGACTGTGCCTCTGCAATTCTTAAAGACTGGTTTTTTACCCAGGGCGAAGGACCGGTATCCTGCTAAGGGCGTGCCCCTGCAATGGATCGGTATTTTGCCCAGGACATGCCCTTGCAAAGGACCGGTATTTACTTAGGGTACGGTCCCTCAATGGACAGGTGTTCTGCTAAGGGCGTGTCCCTGAAAAGGACCGGTATCCACTCAGGGCGTGCCTCTGCAATGGATCAGTATTTCGCCCAGGGCGTGTCCCTACAAAGGACCGGTATCCCATCCGGGGCATGCCCCTGCAAAGGACTGGTATCCCGCCCAGGGCGTTCCCCCTTTACTAAGGGTGTGTCCCAACAATGCCTGGTATCCTACCCAAGGCGTGCCCCTGCAATGGGCCGGTATCCCACCCGTGGCGCGCCCCCACAAGGCCAGGTATCCTACCCAAGGCGTGCCTCCACAATGAGTAGTATCATGGCCAGGGTTTGCCCCCACAATGGACAGGTATCCCACCCAGGGTATGCCCTCACAAGGAGCAGTGTGCCTGTGCTGTGCATTCTGAGATAGTCCCGCCATGAGCATTTCCAGGATCATTGATCAGAAGATGGATGAAAGCGTAAAAGTTAATTCATGGCTAACTATTGTTGGCTGATTTATTCTTTTTAATGTTCTGTGTATCTTTGTATCATTAAATATTACATGAAATGATTGTTAAAATGTATATACAGATTCTTATTAGAGTTAATGTGGAGATGTATTGCAAATGATATTTTTACCCGTGAATGACAGACATACAGCTCTAAGGGAGTTTTGGCTGTCAGACAGTACAGATACATGCAGCCGTTTCCTAGAGAAGCCCCTATATCACCGCACAAACGAGTGTGTTTCTCCTCGGTCTCTTGTCCAATGGCATCGAGCCGCACAGAGCACTCAGACAGGGGGAGCTTGGCCTACCAGCAGCAGCCAGCACATTTGTTTAGCTCTATTAATACAGACTGTAGTTTTATCAGGACTGTCATTTAGAAGGAAGAGAAAACCTGCAGAAAGAGACAGGAAACCAAACAGACAGGTGTGCTGCCTGTGATCCGTCTCCGTAACGTCTGTGAGCGTTGGAATCGCACACTGGGGCAGAGCTGTACAAAGAGAAGCTGCTGAAAGAAGCAAATGAGGGGCGCTGCCGTGCCCTCCTGCGGCCGGGCTCTATCGCAGCATCTTCCCGCAGTGCTGTAGTCAGCGCTAATCACATTTTATGGCAAGGAGATGAATGGGAGGCCTACAGTGGGAGCCTTATCGATCGTGGGGCCAGATACGACACAGCATCCTGCACCAACAGGATATTTGCTGCTGTGGCAAAAAGAGTAGGAGCCCTGTGAAACAGACTCAAACACGCAGACTCGTGATATACTTATAGGATAACCTGTGGGCGGTGAGAAAATAGGTATTTACTCATAGTTAAGCTTTATTACGAATGCATACCCCATGACCCTATACTCTTTTCTGTCAGATTTGAGTTTAAAATGAGGTTTTATTGTGGATTTAATTAAGTTCTCTGTGAGGTGGGAAGTTAATAGCTACATTGCCAGAGTAAAATGGTGTTTGATGGGTCATGCTTACATCAGATTCACACACCGTGCTCCTCTTTTCAGCTGGGTACAGCCGTTCCATTTCAGTACCGATAATGTAACTTACTATCTAGAATCAGATTAAATGCCTAATTGAATGTGTTATTTGAAACCTTGGTGAGAAAAAAATGTTTTAAAATACTTTAAATTGAGGCATTAGGTCCAGGAACAAGTGGCTGGGCTGTAGCTGTGGAAAATGGGCGAGCAGCTAGCTTGTTATGAGTATGTCTGTCAAGGGCCTCTCTTTCATGCCTGTGAATCTGCATCTCAGCCATTAAAGCACGCTCGAGTGCCTCCAGTATTCCACATGCGTCTCTTTGACCATCAAAAACACAATGTTTTACAGGGTAAATAGTATATTTAATGAGACCTCTTTTAAATGTTCTTCTGCACTCATTTACCATAAAAATACAGAGCATAGCTAAGCTGTAAAACTCATTGCAGGGTATTATTAAACATAAATTAATGATTAAGTGTTTCTTGCAATACCAATGACCAATATCCCTTTAGGGGTCAACTATCATGACCAACTAGCATGACATAATATTTCTTACTTATGGGACTTAGAGTGTTCTGGACCTCCCCCCAGTCAAAAATGACTTACTAGAAAATGCTAAGGCTAATAACATCGACTTAGCACCTAAAAATGAAGAGTGATAGAGCACAGCAAGCATTAGCTGGAGCATAATATTGTGGGGTCACATATTATCTCAGCAAATGACTGTTCCAAGCTTCATTAGGCACTGAAACACTAAGTGGGCCAGTCAGTCGTGCTGAATGTGCACGCGGTGACTGTGAGAAGATGACTGAGGAGGCAAGGTGTGTTTCCGTTTGTGAGAGTGTGTTCGGCTTTTAGTGAAGTAAAAAACATACCAAAAGTAAAGGGAAGTATTTTCTTTGCTCATACAGTTTTTACATTTTTTTAACAAATCCTACTATGTTGAGGTTTCAATACTTTATAAAGAAGGTTAATTAGATGGAATTCTGTGGCATATAAGAATATTTAGTTTATTGGTTTAATACATCTATCTATGTATCTGTCTGTCTGATTTTATTTTATTTGGGAATTTTTGTTTTATCTGGGTACGAATTATTATCTTTCAATTATTATACTTGCAAATTAAAAATATGCCCCCAGTGGTATTGGGATCGCAGTATTCTAAGAAATGTAAAATCAATATTTTTGGTACACCATATATGACTGTGATGGGGTATCTGTGTTTAAGAAGTAAAATTTTAAATGAGCAACTTTAAATAAAAAAAAAAATCGATTTAGTAAGGACGTAAGTAGAGCTGTCCTGGATACATGTTGAACAGTGGAGTGAAGTGTTGTCTCCCAGTTCGCCTGCCACTTCTCACCAGTGGACGGGGAAATTGGAATTGGCAAAAGACCATGGATATTGGAACTGAGATGTCAATTTTGAAGGAGTGTAAGCCAGAGGAGCAGCTCTGGTTGGCCTCAATCAGCTTAACAGCTTTGTTGAAATTGGCTCTGCTGTGGTGTCGTTATTACGGATACATTTATTTTTCTTTACTTTTGCCCCTTTTCCCATCCCAGAGTCAACCTCAGGTGACTCTGGAGAGTCTCTTGCTGATCGGTACTGTGGTGCGGGCTGTGGCCTGAGCAATCGCATCGAGTCACTGAGCGTCGTGTTCTGCCAAATTGGTTTGAAGGGTCAGTGTGCAGCAGATATAGGATTATCACCGAACTTTCCTTAAGAAATAAGTGCCAGTGATTTTCAAGGTGATATTCCAGAAATACAGAAACCAATCCAATCCAATCTAATCGCATCTCCCAGTTAGCCGCTCCTGGGGCCCATCGAGGCAGCAGTGAGAGCGGTTTGCAATCTGTGCGTGCCAGTTCTTTTCGGTCAGGGTCTTCCAGGGATTTGGGATCGATCCATCAGTCGGCTTCGCAGGGTCCCAGATCCCACTAAAGCCTCTGTTGTGGATGACCATCACTGGATGGGAGGGCCCATCTCTCTCTGTGCAGGCAGGCCAGAGGTATGGGGTGACCCCTCCCTCACCACATACAGGCTCCGCGGGTGGCTCCCCGTACACTGACTGGGAAACGCTCCCATTCCACCTGCTAGAAGACCTCCCTCACTGTGCGTTCTGAGGTCCTGCTGGCTCCAGCACTGTCGGGTTCCCCTTCCTCTCTATCAGCTTACATATCGTTGGTCTCATGCCAGACTCTGCTTGGGGCCATCGCTTTACATTAGCTATCGTGGATTATGCCATCAGGTAGCCGAAACCCATTTCCTTATGCTGAGCCACCGCCAACACTGTGGCGTGAGAGGTAACCCTGCTGTGGGCCGAAGTAGCTATTCCTGGGGAAAGCAGATGAAGCCACTCAGCGGATTAATGCAAAATTCTAAAAACTTGTATGACTGACACCTAGCTATTGTTTGCTAATGGAATTTGTCGCCATTTAAAAGGTAAATATGGCACGCGTAGTATGTGAGTGTGAATGGTTGCTTGTCGTTCTGTGATGCTGTTATTGGCAGTGTCTGGCTCGCTTTGGGACGCGGCTCACCATCGAGGGGGATTACGTAGGCAGCATGTGAATGATAGAAGATGTGCAGTGTAGCGCCGTACCCTGTCTTAGGCTGTGGATCAACAGCAACATTCATTCCAAGATCGTCAAGGCGACGCGTTCCCTATCACGGCTGGTTCGCAATAAACCGTGTCAGTTGTCAAAACGCTGTCTTAATTAAAAGATTTTGGCAGCAGCAGTGCCTTGGAACATGGAAACCTTAATCCTGGTATTATTCATGTCATCAGAAAGGCGGTGCTGGGCTAGAAGCACATCTGATCGTAAATCACATCGGATATTTCCTAATATTTAACATTAACAGAGGCTGTGAGCAATTACACATCTTTCCATAGCTATAGGAAGTATATTGTACAGTTTATTTTCTACTCCACCCCCAGGTGAACTTTCAGAAAGTACTACCCAGGCTATATTGTAATTGGCTTTGGAACTGTGGTGCTCCCGTGATATAGCTGTCATTCCACTGATGTATAGGTGCCCGCACCTTATTATAGAGGCAGGAACGGAGCTCGATAGCTTCAGAGCTGGGGTGTGATAATGGATATGATGCATATTGATTTCTTGGATGGGGGGGCAGTAATCAGTATAAGCCTTCGTACTCTGTCTTTCTGTTGTCACCCCCACCCCAGATAGGACTATAGAGACAGTATAAGCCTTTGTCAGATTCACGCTTCAGTGCTGTCGGCAGGAAGCCTGAAATCTGCATGAAGGAGTTTGCAGTGCGCCCCCTGTGGTGCGGGAGTGTCTGACCTCTCGCTCCGCGGCAGAAAGTCATCCTCTATTTTCCAGGCTGCTCGCCCCCGTCCTCCCTTGTCTCAACGTCCTTGGCTGTTTTTGGGGACAGGCTGGCCTCAGCCCCAAGTCTCCCCCCGAGGCCACCGCCAGATGATGATAATGGTCCCCGGCACGGCGTGGCGCAGTGCGGTGCGATGCGAAGCAGGCCGTGCAGTACGTGTGGCACGCCTGCTGCAGAGCTCACAGTGCGGAGCATCTGAATTAGAGGGTGACACCCACTTTATCAGGGCTGTTCATGCTGGCCCCCAGCTGGCAACAGGTTTCATCTTCAGTTTACTCTGCGTGGTAAAAACATGTCATTTTATTTGTATTTCCGTGTTACTAACAGTGACATTTCCAAAATGCTTTTTCCTGATTTGCTCAGAGCAGTGTTACCCAATCCAGTCCTCAGGGACCCACAGACGGTCCAGGTTTTGTATCCATCCCAGCTCCCTGCCAGACAGTCCACATTTTTGCGAGCCCCGGATTGGGAAACACTAGCTCAGAGGATGGCAGTGCGAGTTCGGTCCATTTCTCTGCAGCCTCGGTTGTGGTGGGTGAGGTGCGAGTGCTAGGTGGCTGAATGTGCCCCAGGGTGGCTGTGAGTGAATCCCTGAAACCAGGTCTAAAAGCAATCATGGCATCTGGGATATCCTGCCTGTGAATCCTGATACCGTCAACACAAAAGCATTGTTTCCCAATCCAGCCCTTGGGGACTCACAGAGAGTTCACATTTTGCTAATTCGAGAGAGCAAAAATGTGGACTGCCTGACGGGGAGCTCAGGAGAAACAAAAACGTGGACCGGTTGTGGGTGCCCAAGGACCAGATTGGGGAACACTGCTATGAACACTCACCTACTCATATAGTTATGCTAAAATAAAGTACACTTATGTATATCCGTGTGTCCTGTTATCAATGAAAAATATACATACATAGGTACCTCTCGGCTGGTGCTTTGGGGTCTCTACCATGCTTGTATGTTTCATTGTCATTGCTGGTGTTACATCTGATGTTGCCAGCACTAATAATGTAGTCTTTCTAGAGACTCATGCTTAGAAATTCATAAAATTAAAGAAACACAGATTAATAGAGGAACAATTCGTCCATCCTCCCACCTCATGACTGGTACATGGCTCCAGTAGTGGAGGAAACAAGGATGGGATGCTGCTCCATCACAGGGCACACACTCTATGGGCAATTTAGAGATGCCAATTTGCCTAACTGCATGACGTTGGCCTGCAGGAGTAACCTGGAATACACAGAAGAATCCTACATAACATGGGGAGAACATGCAAACTCCACACACAAAGGGTGGGATTCAGCCCCTGGAGACTCACGGATGCGCCCAGTCTTATCTGTACATGCAATACAGTGCAGAAGTCTTAGGCAGTCAGAGAAAATGATGTTTAAATGTTAGATGTTTAAAGGTCTCCATGTTGGTGTTAAACGATGGTGTTAAACGATATGTCTGTAAAAGCATAAAAGCCACGTCAAAACCTTTCCTAAAGTGTCCCCATACATTTTATCCACCACCCCAGCTCATATGGCTAATCAATACCTCACTGACTTTTTAACACCAGTATAGTTAATTAACTTAGTAAGCTGGTTGTGAAATGTAACAATGGCTGGGGTGCCCCTAAGGAGAGGTTTGGGAACTGAAGCAGTGTTCATCTAGCTTTGTAGAACAGAAGAATTTCCTGTTAGTTTTTATAGTGTTATTCTTAATTTGCATATGTTCTAATGTAAAATTGTGTTTTTTGTCCTGAGCACATATATCCATGCTAACCAGATAAATAGTTTGATAGTTTCCTTTGACTGTCTAAGACTTTTGCACAGTACTGCATATTCACCAGTTGCTAGTGAGGTTTTTGTGAATTTCAAAGCCCCCCCCCCCCCTTCCCCCACTTAGCACTAGCTTACTGTGGACATTATGATATAGAACAGTGAGCTGGCAAGAGACTCCGGGGAGGGAGGCAGGAGTCTTTGGCTTTGAAGAGCACCAGTGCTTACCAATGCTGGTCACTGACACTGCTGCTTCACTTTGCTTTGTCTCTTACCCAGAATCCTTTGGTTTGTCGTTGGACACTGACTGTTGGACACGCTGCCAAAGGCAGCTTTTCTCACATGCTAACTCACATTATGTGAGTAAAAACTGATTTATGCTATTACAGCGAATTTCAGTGGCACGAAAGTGAATTTCAGACATTAAAACAGTGAAATATCGCTGACGCGTCTGCATGCAGGCCGTTGGGGGCCTGCTGGGATGGCACGGCAACGGGGCCACACAGAGCGCCGTGCATCTGCATGGAATTACGGGTGCGGAGCCGGGACACGGATCATCATTCACGGAGCGTGATGAATACGAATCGTATGGCAGATAGAGACACTCTGCACTCTGCTGTCCTGCAAATGAAACAACTGCACCCCTAATCGAATCCTCTTTTCATACCAGCGCCGCCTTAAGTCGGCCTGAATCCGATCGCAGGCTCCGCCTTCTACATGTCGTAATTAGGCCGCCATTTAAAACCTGGGGCCTCCTCCGCCTCCTGGCTCCGGGGGTAACCCTTCAGTTTCAGGGAGACCAATCAGAGTGCGGCGTCGCTCAACGGGACCGTAGTGCTGCTGACAGATTCATTATGCCAACTAGTGGCCCGGGAGCACACATTTCAGCATGTTTATTAAACAGCTCCGAACTGCTAAATAAGAGCAGCGCCGCTGGGCCGCCGTCGCGTGCTTCTGTTTGTGTGGCTCATTTAATCAGCGGCCTCGTCCGTCTCCCCGCACCATTTGTTCATTGAGGATAATTACTCTTCAGATTGTTCTCCCTGTGTTATCTGTTTTGCTATTTTTTTATTTCCGTGTGGGGAACCCTCCCAGTTTTACCGCAGTGTACTGTTTGAGTTGTGATGTTTCAGGCTTGTAATGATATGAAATATAATACCCATGATCTTATATGGCTATGTTAACGTATTAGGCCGTAGCTTTGTTTCGGGCGCCAAAAAGCACCCCTTTCTTATTTTCAGATGCCTTACTGAAAAATTAACAAAAGCTCACCAAATGAGATGCATCCCAAGATATGTGGTTCCTCTTCAAGCTCCTCAGTCGACACGCTATAAGCCGTTAGAAGCAGCGCATTCAGTTTCGATACTTGTTTAGCATCTTTCTTACTCCCCGAAATATGGAGAGTTCTTTGATAAGCTGAGCTGGCAACACTGCACATTTTCGTTTAGCTAGGTCATGTAATATCATGCCGTTCTTTTCCAGCGATCTGCAGACTTAGCATGTCTGCAGCGAGGCTAGTCGATGGGATTGTGTTTGGAGTTTCAGTTTCAGCAGGAGTGTGTTGATGTTCTGGCAGCAGCCTCTTGGCTGCGGCACAAATTCACTGCCTTGGGTTGATCCGCGTGATTTACAGCCGGCCTCCTCATCGTTAGCCTTTGAATAGGCAGCCATTTTGTGCTTTATGCTGAATTTTGTGAGCCTTTACCAGCTAAATTGTTGTCATTATTGCATGCAGAATATGTCTGGCAGTCAGGTACGGTGTAGGAAGCTGTAATTAACGTTGGTGGTTTTCTGTGTGAATGTGTTCAGGCTCTTCATGTATGCGCTGGTGCCGGCTGTATACTGGTGAGTAGCCTGTGCAGATTATGGGCCTCTGGAATCCCAAAGCCCATAAATGCATCTATACAGACTATTCAAAATATTCAAATTAAGAATATGAGTTTGTCTTAAGTATTAGGACATAGATAAAATATATATTAATGTTTACTTAGAGTTTACTTACACCTGGCAGTTTCCCAATGTAAAGTGCTTTGACTGTTGTGTTCCTTCACCACTGTGCTGAAAATCTCCTCCGGTGACTTGGAATTTCCCTCATTCTGTAAAAATGCGTGTGTCTGGCTGCCCTGCAGTTTCCCAGTAGTCTGTGTGACATGGGCCCTTAACTTACGCTGTTGCTCACACTAATTTGGATAAGCAGTCATTTCAAACAGGCTAGATCCCCATATACAAAAAAAAAATCAGATCAGTATACTATACAAATACATGACACTAGTGTGTTTTCACAAAGTTTTTATAAGTCTTCCAAGAAGAGAAGAATTACTCAACAGTTTATATGCAAGAGGAAGTTAACCTGTGTCAGCTGGCCCTTCCGTGTTCATGATGATGTCATGTCTTAATGACGGCAGCCCTAAAGCCCATGGAAAGGAAATCGCCAGGGGGGAAGCCAAGAGCTTTAAAGGGCTGAAGATTTGAACTCATTCAAATCCATGGGGACTATCCTGTGGTGCCTTTCGGCAAGGTACTTTACATAAAATTCTCCAGTAAAAGATCCTGCTGTATATAAATGGGCTGTAACTTTATGTTGCCTTGAATAAAAGTGTCAGCTAAATTGAGTGTATTGGATGTAGACTGTGGTCTTTGCTGCTCCTACAGTATCTCTCCATATTGTCTGTCCTGGCTTCTTTCTTTTGTCACTGTTCACCGTTTCATGGACCTGAGCTTTCTGCGTCCATCGTGTGAAGCAGCTCTGAGCTGTAGGTTCCACTCGCCCTTTATTTTGGCCTCCTAGATGCTAGTGTACAACTCCCCTGGCTCTGCAGCGCCAGCGTGTCGGTGTCACCGATGGCGCCTTGTGCCTTTATGGCGTACCCAGGAGTTCCCAGGAGTTGCATTACTAGTTCACATTTGTCAAAACTAGTGCACATTTGTGTCGATGTTCCCTTGAATTCTCCCTTGGTGCTTAGGCTCTGCGGCCCGCTGTTCACTACTGGCCTCTGTTGTCTTGTAGGTTCTCTTGGCCACTTGTTGGAGATATTTGGCTATAACTATAAATTTTCTTTTTGTGGCCGTCTAATAACTTCCCAGGAAAGCTGAAGCTGGCCCATGTGTCCTTAAATTGTTTTCTTCACCTGCTCAATTTATTTTTACATTCTTACCCGTGACGCTGCTTCACTTGACGATGAACTTCACTCATTTTGTGTCTTTGGGAAGGTTATTTGTGCTCCGTAAGTGTATATAGCTGGCAGCAGCGGAGCTGGGAGTTTATCCTCAGTTTATACTGCCTGTGTTGTTGGTTTTCATTTAATGAGTAACATATTTGGGCGGCCATCTGCTCAGGGAGTCTCCAGCCTCACCTGTCTAGGCCCGCTGTCATACACTGCATGCCACTGGAGGCTAAGACCAGCCTCAGCTCCATCCGTGAGCTGGGCTTGGAAGGGGTCACCTGGCAGGCATCCACACCTTATTCATTTATGCTAATGGACCAGAGGCCCATTAACTCTGGCCAGAGTGAAGTTGTGGACAGCACCCAAACTCAGACTTGGGTCCTTTAGTGAACCGATGAGTGTTTATAAAGCTCCAAATCGCCACGCGAGGCTGAAATGATGAGACATGAGTTACAGACAGCCTCCCCATCCTCCAGTTGCATTGTGCAGACCTGGCTTTTATACCCAAGGTGCTGGAAATACACCTGCTCCGCTGGGATCCGTCACTGTTTAACAGCATTGTTCACATAGATCCGGACCCTAAGTTAGACTGGATTAAAACAGGCAGAGAGTGATGTGCATTTTCCTCAATTTAGGGTGGGTTCGACTCGCAATCTCAGGCTCCCCCCGGGCGCTTAATAGGCACGAAGGTCCTCCAGGCCCACCGACTAATCTCCATGCCAAGGTTTCCCAGATGAAGAGCAGCACTCCGTTTGCTGTCAGAGTAACAAGATGAGATTAGCAGAGACAAGCCAGCAGAAAGCACAGCGTTAACATATATTTGTTTACGAAAGGTATTTGCCTTTTTTGTGAAAATATAAAATGTTTCAGACTTGTTTGTTGGGCCGTATTTGTACATTATTTTCAGTAGCATTGTAACACAGAAAGCCTGATTATGAAAATGGCATAATTACCAGTGTGACTACTTCTGCCTCGTGTCCCTGGGGTTGTGGGCTCGAATCCCACCTCTGCTTGTGTCTGGAGTTTGCATGTGCTCTCCGTATCATGTGCCTTTCCTCCTGTGGTCTAAAGCCATGCAGTCAGGCTAACTGGCTTGTGTAAGGCTCCAGGACACCCACCGCCCTGACCAACAATAAGTGGTTAGAAGATGGATGGATTTCTCACTAGTAACTGGCTTCACAGTTCATGGTGAGACTTTCATTATATTAAGCAAGGGATTTATGTTACCCGTATGTAAATCAAAAGAAAATGCAACTGTTGCATATCGTTATGATTAATATTTGAAGCTCAGTAGTTTGTTATTGCTAATAAGTGAATTATTGTAATTGATTATTAAAGTCTAACTCCCCCGATAATTATTTATAATTACAACTGGGGTAGCTGTTGTAGCTAGTGGAAGATAGTATTTCCTACTGTGCTGTGCTGATGTGAATGTAGGCTACAGGGTCCAGGAAACCAAGCCGGTCCACATATGCAGATGCCACTTTCCTTGATTACTGATGTAGCGCAGTAGATAGCACGCTTCCATTTTCACCCCCCTCAGTACTGTCCCCCCACCATGCAGAATATGCTTCAGAAGCTGTAATTCCAGGCACTGCAGATCCTGAATGCTGTTTAATTCCCTCTGCTTAACGGCTTGGCCGACGGGAGGAATCACTCTCACTGTGCTTCTGTGCCTGAAGCTGTTAACAGTATGCATCAGTAAAGCTGGATTTCAGTCTCCTCTTTTCGGTTAGGGTTTAGTTTCACTGCACAGAAACTTTATATTTATGTTTAGAGACATGCAGTTTTTAATTGCAGTGACACTGTTGCTGGTGCTACATCTGAGTTTCTTACTTCATGTGATGTTTTGGAGGGACCGTCTCCTGCATAGGCTGTCTCTGGTCCATTTAACAGGAAGACCTTCCTCAAAGTGCCTCGTGTTCAGTTTCCTACAGGCGTAACGTAAAACTTTAATTGAACTGACCTTTTTCACGTAAAAATTGCAGAACATGAATATAATAGGACATGCAAATATTATTGATTTTTTCTAAGAGCTATAATGTTACGCACTGGTTCTATGTGTGGAGATGTGAAGAATTTGAGGTTCTTCAAACTATTTCAGGGTCACAAAGGTTTTTACAAAAGTAGAGATCGTCTGAATGTTAGTCCTGGACAGACAATATAACAATGTCATAACAACAGGCTTTGTTTCTTTGATTTAAAGGTGCAACTTTTGGCAGCAGCATGATGAACAAAAATATAGGAAACAGAAAAGACATAAACCGAGTTATAAACCAGCTGTTTGTAGCATAGCTGACAGCACATTTTAATACCCCTCATAACACCTTGAAGCAGCATAAGGACATTATCATACCTGTTATAACGTTTTATTAGGCCAAGAGCGCTGCCCCTTGCAGAGGCAGCTTGTATGAATACTGTAGATGTCAGTTCCCTTACAGACAGTGTACCTGAGTAAAAGTGGCACATCTACCTTTCTTGCAGAAGAAATGAAGAGCAGGATTCCTCACACCAGTTCACTTTTTCCACTAGTTTCAGTGCTTTTTAATGTATAAGGGTATATTCTTGGCATGTTGCTGATGCATCTAATTTGGCTTGGAATGGGCAGTTTCTGCGAGACCAGTATAAAACCATAGAATATATGGGCTGTTATGTTACGGGTGCCATTCTGGAGGCTGGAGTAAAAATGGATTGCGTCATGGCAGCCATGCTGGGCTGCGATAAACTAAAACATTACATGATTAGAGGTCTGGTTTTATTTCAAAGGCCTTGAATTGAAGTTGAGGCACATGGAAATTTCCAAACACTGTGCTAGAAGACCCTGGTCGTGATCAGAAACTAGCAGGTTAAATTTGAACTCCTAATTCTAGTACTGTTAACTTACTGCTGCTGAGTTGGCAAGCACAGTTGGGATCTATTGTTCCTTTTGGGTCACAGTTGGGTAACACAGGCTGGAAGTGGTGCAAGCAGGTCTCCGTGAGCTGGCCGTGTCACCAGTGGGGGGCGGGGGGCTTTGTTCCATGAGGGTTTTATCTCCCAGCAGCACCTTGGGCTGTGCTCAGACCGAACTCCGCGGCTCTATAAATCAGAGCCTGGGCTTTGACAGCATGTGTGCAGCCTGTCACAGCTGCTGCTGGACCTGCAGAGGCAGTGCGTCAGTGAAACAAAGCGGCTCTTACACGCGCCGGAGCTGCTCACTGGACACTGCTGCCCCACCGCTTCCCTCCTTCACAGCCTTTCTTCTCCTCTTTCTGTTAGAGCCTTTGGACATGTCTTCTTCTGTGAGTGCTTAACCCGTCAGGCCTCTCTCCAGGAACAAGCACAGACAATAGCAAATACACGGAAATATTTTTCTAGCTAGAGGATTTAAACACTTCTATTCAGATATGTGAAAAGCATGGAAAACAAGAGAGTGATGGTGATTTTAAGCGGATGATAAAGTGTAATAATACACAATATGCTGAATTGTAATGTCAGTAAATAAAACAGGGGTGAATTTGTCAGTGTTTAAAATATTTTTTTCATCCTGAAGGGCTGCAGTGTAGCATCAACAACAATCCTGTGCTGAAATAGGTAAACTCAAAAGCTAATTGGTTTAATTAAATGCTAAGGAGCTCAGGTAGTAAGACTCTCTGCTGTAAATAAACTGTGGGTAAACTCCACCATCCTGCTTATTTTAATTTGTTGCTCACATGGCTGGGTGTCCTGGTAGGCCGAATACGTTTTGAACAGAAATTAATGCACACCTCTAGGATTATCTGGGACAGCTGTAAAAACAACTGAATAGTAAATGCCAGTATTACAGAAAACACATATTTAGTTATTTGTGCTAATAAAAATAAACAAAACAAAATTAATAAAACATATTTAATTTGTTTAAACAGCCAGCCAGCTTATTTTTTACCAGCCCTGTCTCTCTCTATCCCCTGTTCTTTCTTTTCACCAACCCTGTCTCTCTCTATCCCGTTCTTTTCTTTTTACCAACCCTGTCTCTCTCTATCCCCTGTTCTTTCTTTTCACCAACCCTGTCTCTCTCTATCCCCTGTTCTTTCTTTTCACCAACCCTGTCTCTCTCTATCCC
>JAODJX010000032.1:242735-261762 GCA_026776945.1 Isichthys henryi | reverse complement strand
TTTCTTTTCACCATCCCTGTCTATCTCTATCCCCTGTTCTTGTCTTTTCACCACCCCTGTCTCTCTCTATCCCCTGTTCTTTCTTTTCACCAACCCTGTCTCTCTCTATCCCCCATTCTTTTCTTTTAAGCAGACCGGTCTCTCTCTATCCCCTGTTCTTTTCTTTTCTTTTCTCTTTGTGTAACCTCAGATTACAGGTGTCATTATTTGCGGAAGCCCTGTGTGAATAACTAAGGACATGCCCTGATTCAGTGCGTTATACAATCACCTCTACCAGCAATAAGCCCAAGTAGTCATGTAGTCGTTTTCTGTACATCTCAATGTCTCTGACATTGTTTTGGAAGAATTTTGGCCTTACATTCTTTCAGTTGATAGATTTTCATTACATTATACTGTATAGTTTCATTATATTATTTAACATGACTATCTTGAGGTCTTGCCACAGCATCGCATGGGGTTGTGGCCTGGACTTTGACTTGGTGATTCCAAAACCTTCATTCTTTTTCAACCATTCAGCTGCTGTACTTGGAATCATTGTCCTGTTGCATGACCCAGTTTTGGCCAAGCTTCATCTATCAGGCAGATGGCCTTACATTTTCCTCTAGAATACTTTGGTATACAGAGCCTCAATGACTGGAAGCTGCCCAGCTCCTTTGTGTATGCAACAGCCCAAATCATCAGCCCTCCGCTGTCCTCCTTGATGGTTGCTGTTAGGGTCTCCCCTGGTTGCCCTTCCATGAAAGCTATACCTCTGCAGCCTTTTTTATCGAAAAGTCATAAACTTTAAAATGTAACATAGCATCCAAGGCCCCATGACCCTGACCAGAGTAAGTGGATGGAAGATGAATGGATGGATATTAACCAAAGCCTGTAGGTTGCTAGATGTTCCACTGAGGATTATACTGTCTGACCTTACTAGAAAACCCGCTTCTGAGAAGACTGGCACCTGTCTTCTATGTTATTCCTTTCTAAATAATCCTTCTCACTGCAGAATGATGGATTTCAAACAGTTTGCAAATAGTCTTATAATGCTTCAAAGATTGATTAATGGTAACAAGTTCTTCTCTGAGATCATTTCTGATCTCTGTTCTCCAACCTGAACACTCCAACCCACCTAACTGCTAATAATTCCACTTTTGTTTAGATGGTCAAACAGTCTGATCAGCTAATCAGGTGCATTTGATTGGTAACACCTGGCTGCTAATTAACTTCGGAATTCCTCTGGAAGCAGTAAGGGAGTGCTTACACCCCCCCCCCCCCCACATGGCTTCTGCAGTTTTGCTTGCATCTTGTTGAATAAATACTGACATAGTGAAATCTGTGTTTGTTATCTGTGGCTAGATTTGTCTTATTTCAGAAGTTGATGAGAACCAAACGAATATTATGTCCTGCTGTGCAAACACCATTGTATTAAAGGAGGGTGTATGTTTTTTTTTTCCTATCACTGTATATACAGATATATTCTTAGGTTTCTGCTTAAGTCCTGCTAACATCAATTCAGTTTGTAAATGAGTCTAACATCAGACTAAGGGAGGATATGAATCCTTTTCTTGTCGGTAGTGTGAGCTCCCTGGCAGAGTCATCTTAGTAAGAGCCCCTGGACCACGGGGTATAAATAATCCACCACCACAGATGAGCCACGTCTCCATGTGTGCATCTCGCTTTTGATGCCATACATGCTGACTTACATTATGAATGAGTTCGTGTTTTTTTTTAACTCATTGACCTAGTAATATTTCCCGGTGACGGTTCAGATTAAATTTAGTAGATTCCAGATGCTGGATTCTGTTGGTGGGTTAGTATTGATTTTGAGACTTTTAACCCTGACCTTAACCCTATATGCAGCTAAAGTATGCAGGTCTTGATCGGTGGACCTTGGAATCTTCTTTGCCTTGCTGACTATTCGCTTTCCTCTGCATGGGGATTGTGTCCACCTGCGTGCAAACTTTCAGCTCTTCCAACAGTTTTTTCCTCCTAACAGCGATTAGCCGCATGCTTTTATCCATTAGCTACCTAGTACAGGTCAGCAACCACCTGCCTCTTTTTCATTTTTTTATTTATTTTTTGCTTTCTTAATGCTGATGGGTGGAAAAGGGTTCCACATGTGCACTAACTCATTATTATACCCAAGTGAACCAGGAAGTGATGGGGAGTGCACTACACAGTTCTTTTAAGACTGAGATTAAATAGGTTACATTTAGTTGTACATGTATCATTGTTGGTTTTATTTAAATGATTATTAGGTATCAGTAATAATAATATTACTCAATAAAAACAAAATGTGTTGCTTTAATTGGAATATAACTATACAGTTTTCCTATAAATCTGAGCAGGTCATATTATTTATGGTGATATTTTTATTTTATAGCTCTTCTTATTTATTCCTATAAAGGGTTAGGATACCTCTGGTCCTGACTATACATACATGTCAAGAATGCACATTATTGTAAAATATGTTTGTTTATAAAACAAGATCATGAAAACTCACAAAAAATAGTATCTGTATCTTTAGTATCTGTCTTTTTACAGCCTTTCACTCTCTCTGTTAACACCGGTATGTATAGTCTAGGTTTTTGTGCTGTTAAACAGGTTGTCCCTGACTACTATAGGCCAGTGGCATTGAGCAGACAGCAATGCTTTGCACAAAGACTCGAGGCTGAATGCAACGTCGTCTGAAGAGGTCCCACTTCAAAGGCCAAAAGGGTTAAAGTCTGGAGTTTAATGGGGAAGCGGAATGTGGGTTTATCATTCAGAATTACACATCAAACATAGGTTGAATAATGTAGCTGTGACAAATGTGTAATTAAGAAAGATTTTATATTCCCTGTGCTCAAGGAAGGAGCACTAAGGAATTTCACATTGCCCTGTGTTTAAGGAGGTGCAGTTTTTAATTATACTCCCAGTACGGCGATACTGTTGCCGATGCTAAACCTGAGTCTCTTATTTCAAGTGATGTTTTGGAGGGACCATCTCCTGCATACTGTAGGCTGTCTCTGGTCCATTTAACAGGAAGACCTTCCTCAAAGTGACTCGTGTTCAGTTTCCTACAGGTGTAACGTAAAACTTTAATTGAAACAGCTCTTCATGCACAAAAGCTACAGAAATATTGTTGCGTAAAAATAAAACAAAATGTCATCGATTTTCTGTAGATATTGTAATATTATACATTTTTTAGTCCTTCTTGTAATGGGTGACAGGAATTTCTCAATAAGGATGGGTCCCTCCCCAGTTGTTGCTGGTGACTTCAGGTATGGAGACATAACAGTGTCCTTTGACCCAGGTTGTTGCCCACTGAGATCAGGAGATATTTTGTTGTACAATATGAAATTTAATATTAACAGGAAAAGATGACCTGCATATAATTGAGGGAACAACTGATTTCATTTGAATACTTCAGATCCCCCAATAAATATCTCAAAATCTACACAAGCAAAACATACATCTTCTTTCCCAGTGTCAAATCCACCCAGCTGACCCTATTTAAACCACAACAAGGTGCTTAGTGCAACGAGGGTCAGCTGGGTTCCATTACTTGAGCTTTTGTTGGTCCAGAACTGATGACCAATTACCATGTAGACATAATTGCTCAGTTTAACACAGTGCTTTCTTGTTATTGTGTGGCTGTCAACCAGGTCGCCAAATGTAACATTTTAGCATGTGGTGCATAGCACTTTGCTGTTAGTCCAAGGTAATATGTCAAGGTAACAGAAGAGGATGAATCGGATTGAAACGTGGATTATGTAGTACAGTATACAAAGTTTATGGAATAGTGATGAGTGAATAGATGATTCTTTTCTAGAGAATTTATCTCTAAAGAGATAAAAAAGAATTCATCATTTCTTCCCGTATTTATTGCCATATTTAAATATATTAAAATTTTAATAAAAAATTTTCATTGACTTATATGGACGACCAAATTAGAGACATGGAGCCAGTCGACAGAATTAAGCTGCTTATTAATTTTCCCTCGTGGGTATCGGGAGAGGCACTTAAATCAAGGGCTAAATCCATACTGTCCGTTAGCAACGGCATTACTTTGCTTAATTGTGATTTCTTGTTAGCTTTAGCTTGTATTGTGTATGCGACTGAAGACAAGAAAACTGGAAGAAAAATTTAAGTTTTGTAGGAACTGAAAGAAAAATTGAATGAGGCCAAATAAATTGCGGTGCACTTGGTTAAGGGAAATTAATTGCAGGGCATGTATTAAAAACAGGTTGAATTTTTAATTCAGTTTACATATTGGGAGTTGTAGCAGAAACAGTCATCAACACAAACTGAATTAACCTCCATGGACGTGCCTGTTGGGCCAGTACCTCAATTTCTTTTTCATCATTGTGAATTTTGTTTAATAAAGGGCCACGCTCAGGGCTCACTGACAGGCACCATGTTTAATGGCTTATTTACCGTTTAACAGATATACTGCAGCAGGACGGCAATTAACACTGAAAGCCTCGCTCACGAGAATGGCTTCAGATCCCATAAGAGACGTATTTACACACACGTGCACACTCACATGCAGTCACATACAGTACCTCATACGTGTCCGGACAAACATGCCCTTTCTGGCAGATAAGGCCTCCTCCGTTGATATGTGAGTTGCTACAGAGTAAACAGTTAGTGCCTTACGATTGCTGCTTTGCCATGACGCCCTGATTGGGGACTAAAATCCCTTCATCGGGACATTTAGTGGAGATCCATCCATCTTCCAGCACCTTATCTGATACATTGTGTGTATGTCATTTTACACATGTATGTGCGATATAAGAGAAACTCTTTTAGTAACTTCTGATTTACTCTTTGCCCAGGGTTTCTTCAAACGGTACATGCATTTATTATTCCCTAATTTAATTTGCCTGGCTTATAGTATAAAGCCGCGGAGTTGTCCCAGTGTGTCACTGGATTATTCTTCTGCTCAGTTTTAAGATTTAGGTCTGCTCCGTAATCTCTCTGTGCAGGCAGTAGTCCCCCCAGTTCCCCCCCACTCTTTCTGCCTGCCCGCATACCATTGCTCAGGCACTGAGGTGTTGCTGACCGTGGTGCTGCTGCGAGCCTCTCGCCTCAAATTGCTAGAATGTTCATTTCATGGTTCATATAAGCTGGTCTCCATTTGTCAGGGTGCCGTTAGCGAGGGCCTTTATTTCCTTAACCCTTTCCTTTACAAATGATAACAAATCAAAGACACGTTTGTTTTTGCTCCCGGAGGCGCCTTCCCGCCACCGCGGTTGTTTCGGTTAAGTGGGAAAGGCGTGCGCAGAATAGAGAGGCTGGTGAAATGTCAAAACGTCCTTGACGGCCGTTGCATTTTTTTTTTCAGCTAACGTTATTTCTCTTTTGAGAGTCACTGCGGGATCATGAGCCAGCTGACCAAGAGAAATGAAAATGAACAGCGCTAATGCAGCTGAACCCGTGCTATACTTTATATGTCAGGTATAAAACGTTTGAGAGCTTGACGTTTTATTTTCACTGCGGACTGTGCAAAGTGCGACGTGTTTTATTGTATTTATCGTGTTGCTCACTCAGGAATTGCCGTCCAGCCTTCTTTGAGGCTGCGTTAAATAGCACAAAGTATCCTGATATGATATGATACTTACCTGCTCAGAGCCATAAATAAACCCACGAGGACAGGAAGTAAGCTAAGGTTTGCTACACCAGCATTCTCGTCGCTTGCGTCCTTGATTCATACTGTTGCCTCTCCCAGTTCCAAATTGTCCTTCATGCCAAACTGGCTCTGTTAGCTATATGCCAAACGCTAAGTAAATGTGTTTTTCAACCTTTCAACCCGTCTGCCCACCCCCAACCCCTGCCCCCCGAGCCGGCAGGCCTCCTTCGCATCAGCAGGCCTTGTCTCCTTCAGCTGCTTTGCTTTCCTTTCCACCGTCATATACTATCACTGCTTGGAGGCCTCGATAAATAACCCTGCACTGTCGCCCCCAAGCCCGGCTGAATCGCATTTGTTAGAGCATCACCTGCAGCGGGAAATTTATGCTTCTGCTCCTGTCTCTGGGGGGCTTTCGTTTGAAAAGGCGAGGGCCTAAAGTGTTAGCAAACCCTTCACCCATCCAGAGGTGTTATGCCTGCGATGGACGGACCCTGGTTTTTATTTTTCTGTTTTATAAAAGATCACAGACTACAGGGGATGTTTCTGCTGCATTCAAGGAAACAGAGTTGTTTGTTTCAGTAAAACAGCACAAGAATATATCCCGCGGAAGTCTAACTTTCAAAGACACGTAATTTCCTTGCCGTGTTCCTCAACTGGTTATTCCTGAAATCTGAAAGTGAACAGGACACACACCCTCTGATGAATATGCACCAGTTTAGCTGTTACAAAAGGAGGAACTTCATTAAAAATGAAAAAGAGTTACTTTTTTGGTTCCACTCTGCTGCTCTGAAGTGTAGTAAAATGAAGAATCCCAGATGACCAGGTAGAAGTCTTCTCTCTGAAATTGCCATTATCCAGATGGCACTGTTAACAATTAAGCCAGTGCATTTTCCGTTTTATAATTGACTCCATAGGCTATTAGGCAGGTTGGCACAAGGTTGGGTCTGGGAAACTTGTCCAGATGTTCTCCTGCAGACAGCCCTGCGTCAAGTGGAAGATTTATTTCTGGGACTGCAGGTTGCGGGTTTGGATGCATGCGGTGGGTCCTGGGCTGCGTGCAGATGGACTGGGGGCTGGGCGGGGTAGAAGTCAGACTCAATTAAATCAATGTCTGTATCACTCCTTATGGCCTTATCCCTCTGTATAGGACCTTGAGGAAAGAGGCTGTAGAGAAACCCTCATACCTTATTATTATTATTGTTGTTGTTGTTTTTGTTGTTAATAATAATAATAATCATAATGTTTTTGATGTTTTGCATTAATATACTACCACTTTTTCTACTCGGTTCTTAATGTGGATTCTCCCTTTTCCATGTGCGTTGTGTGTGTGTGGGCATGTGCATGTTGTCTGTATACACACACACACACACACATATATGTATATATACAGTATACATATATTCTATTCAGTTTGTCATATTTATGTTAACACTGGGTCACCATTAATATGAAATGTGTTGGACAAGAGAAGACACAGGAAAGTGTCTCTCAGCATCGGAGAAGAAGTAAAATAAGAAATGAAAGAAAGTCATTAATAAGGGAATGTTTGTGTATGTTTACATGGGGGTGTGTGTAGTGCGAGCGCCTATATTGCACATTGGAGGAATGTATACTGTAATCCCTTTCTATATAATCCCTTCTCCCTTCTATGGAAACTACATTTAACTGTCATCCTCACTTCTCGAAAGGTGATTAAAGGAAGTGTGCCTTCTTTTGAGATTTCGGTTATGGATTGCACATTTGCATAGTGGAGATAGGGAGAGAAGAAGAAAGGTTTGATTCCCGTGCTCTAATACACACAGGCATTGTCAATTAGTATAATGGAAGCTCACTTCGGCACTCTATCTTTTCATCCTCTCGTTGGTTGGTCCATCTTTTCTTCTCTCTTCTTCACTTCTCCATTTGTCCAGTTGACAGACTCTCATCTCAAATGACTGAAATAAGTATTTCAATGAACTAGCATATGTACATTTTGCAGAACATAACTGCCTGTAACACAATAGCCAAATTCTTATACGTAGCCAGTAAATAAAACAACGTAAGTAACTATTGTACTGCTTCCCACTACTTAGACTGTTGGTTACACCAGATTTATGTTTCAGTGTTTTCCCTCTTTTTTCACATTTGCATTTTGGTTTGATTAAGTAGGGCTGCTATGGTGGCCTTGTGGCTTGTGCTGTTACCTGTTGTTATCATTGTTAAGGATGTTCCAAAACACACTCCTGTAAAGCGCATTGGGGCAACCTTGTTGTGAAAAGCGCTATATAAAAATAAATTGAATTGAATTGAATTGAATTACCTCACACCTCTGGGACCAAGGTTTGAATTTCCATCATGCATGTGTGCGGAGGTTGCATGTTCCCCCCATGTCATTGTAGGGTTTCCTCCGGGTACTCGGGTTTCCTCCCACAGTCCAAAATTACACTGAGGTGCATTGGAGTTACTGAATTTCCCATAGGTGTCCCTGTGTGAGTGACTGGTGTGTGATCTTGCCCTGTGATAGGTTGGTGCCCCATCCTGGGTTGTTCCCTGTCTTGCAGCTATAGGCTCCAGGCCCCCAATGACCCTGAATAGGACAGGCAGGTGCAGAAAATGGATGGATAGCTTGATGAAGTAACCAGTATTTATTTTTTTAATATGTCATCCTTTGGTATATTACAGGCATAGCAAGGCTTTATGTTGGCATTCTCATCTGTGTGTTCTGTTTATCCAGGTATTTAAATTGTCATGATTTCACAGTCATTCATCATATTTATTGTGTTCATGAGTACTGCCAGGACCAGTTCATCTGCCGTAGCTTTAATCAATATAAAAACTTTGATGGTTGTTAATGCATATACAGTTGTGGGAAAATTATCTGGATTTTGCTTGAAAGGTCCTAAAATGTGATCTGATCTTATAATAAATAACGACAGGCTTATCCAACAAACAACACACAAATCATTTTACGTTACCACATCTTTATTGAACAAATGATTTGATCAGTCAAGGTCATTGATGGAAAAAGTATGTTGATCTATAGGACAATGACCCTTTTAAGGAGGGTAATTGTAGTCAGATGTTCCAATCTGGTGTGGGTTTGACCTATAAAAAAGCCACACAATGTTAGTTACCTGCTTTTCACTACAGAATTCTGTTCAAGTGCATTATGGCCCAATCAAATGGGATTTAGAGGACATCAGAAGATATGTTGAAGTTCAGAAGATTAGTGGAAGTGTCCACAGTCAGAGAGACTCAGCAATGTTGCTTCTCTTCATAGCTGTGAGTGTCCTACAAAAATCAGTGCAGAGGAACGATGTACAATCCTCAAACAATTGACAAAGTCCCTTGTCTGACAGCTAAGGATGTGATGACACTTGATAGTGTCTATGATCATGAAAGAAGCCCCTTTCAGACATGCACTGCCACCCTGAAATTCTCTAGACATTACCGGAGGGGCTGTATGCGTGAACTCAAATGTCCAAATCAGTTGTACTGGACATTAAAAGGACTTTACCCTACCTAGTGAAAAGGCCGTGTAATTTCTGATTGACCCCCATGTGTTAATGGAACAAGGAAAATTCCAGTGAATTCACTGTGAGCGAGTGGGCATGTTGATTGCATTTCTGTCAGGCGACTGGCATGGAAATGGAAGGGAAAAAAAACATTCAAGGGCAAAGAAAAAGGGTCAATTACACGAAGACCCCAGGAAACATGGCTAAATACCTCATCTGACGTTTTTGATGTGCTGTAAACAAAACAATGGAATTTTTATAGTGTATTTTTTGCATCATGCATGCCTCTTGTATGTTCTACTGAAGTGCCACCCCTTATCTAAACCAGCCAGAGTTTTTGCAGTAGGTGAGAATGTGTCTGACACAGACAATCTCTGGTTGTGTGCCATGTGTGTGAATGAGCAGTTCCGGAAAATACATCTGGACTTCATATGTGAAAACGGCCTACAGTAATTAAAACACATTGAAGTAATGTTGTTTTCATGGAAGATCATTGTCAGGCTTGTTACAGGCCACTTGGACCTTCCATATAACATGTTCTGTGAACAGATGAGACAGAAGTTGAATAAAGTTGAGTTATTGGTATATGTACATGGTGATATGTTTGGAGTAAACAAATCTGTGTACGAAAGCCCAAGCCTTTCAAGCATGGTGGAGGGAATGTGATGTAAAACACAGGATAAGATCAACATCAGAGTGGCTTAAACAGAAGAAATCCTGTATTTTAGGAGTCATTGCTGTGTCTTTATCTGAAGCACACCGCTCAAGTAAGACATTCCAAAAATGAATAGAAATGGTTTAATGCAAGGCAATGGGCCAGAATGCCCCCCTGAGCACTAGGTCTTATCTGCAGTTACAGAGTTTGGTTGAGCTTGTTGCCAGTATGTTTTTTAGTAGTTGGTATTGGGTTTATATGCTTTCATTTGCTGTTTGATTACATTTGTTGTTGTGCAAACAAAAAGACTTAAAAATGTTCCAGATGAAAGGTGTCATCTGATGTCTCATTGAGTAGACAATCTGATGTCTTATAACCAATTGATTGTTTGAAATTTTGATTGTCATCGTAGTCTGTTGCTGGTAGCAATTATTAGTTGAGGAGGGATTATGGTATTGGACTCATGGACTCATTTGGCATGAACCAACAAGGAAGAAACCCACATCACAATGGCACATGCCATATCTGCCTGCCCAGATATCCATTCTTATATGCTTTAAAAGACTGTTTCCCAATCTGATCCTCCGGGACCCACCAGGAGCTGGAAGGGAGCAAAAATATGGACTGCTGGTGAGTCCCCGAGGACTGGGTTGGGAAACTGGTTTTAAAAGGCTTCAGGGAATTCCTCAAACCTTCCTCAGGCTGCCCTCCTGCTGTTGGAGAAGCAGAAGTGGCTTTGAACATCTGCAGGCCCTTGCTGATTGATGGGTTCTTTGAGGTGACAGCTAGGCCGGTGCTCTATATCGCCATTTCCTTCCGTCTTCATTTCCCTCTTTGCACTTGCTGTTTCTTCATTTTCTTTCCAGAATTTTTTGTTTCCCAGTAGTTCACTTTCCTCAGCAGCTGAACAATTAATCCCAAGAGCATGATCCTTCTTCATGGAAACCAGCACAGCCATCTTCATTAACCTTCTGCGGGGCTCTATGAGAACGTTGTATGTCGGACCACTGCTGTGATTTCAAATCAAGGAATAAAGCAAGGCAGTGGCTCAGAGGGAACACTTTCGAATGTCACCTGCTGTCTGCTTACATCCAGTTCTCACTGCCCATCACACAAACTGCCTCTTCCCAGAGATTAAAGTAGGGCCACTTGTTCTTTTTCTGTTTTTGTTGTGTTGTTATGTGGAGGATATGCGATAAATTGATGAGACCTGTCCGCTAATGATTTCACTGGAGCGAGCCTGTGTTTCTACCTGGGGAGGCGGTGTACAGCTGATGCGTCTCCTTTGCATCCGCAGATTCCGTGTCGTCAAAATATTCTAAAGATACGCGAGTCTCCATTTGCATGTGGGGAAGATCATCTTCATAGTCGTATCATATTGGGTTCCATTTCAGCATCTTGTCTCTTCCAGCAATTTTTTCAACTGACAGTTATGGAGGGGGCACAATATAATTCCCCCCCCCCCACCTCCCTCCCACTCTGATGGGAGGGGCCATTGCTGGCCTTTAACAGACACGAGCAATGCACCGCTGATAACCATGGAACCAAATCCATTTCTAATGATGTCCGTTTGTATGGCTGCAGTCCTGTTTGACCTCATTGGCTTCTGCTTCCTCCTATCTTTCATTCTTGCCTTTATGTAGCAGTTGCAGCAGTACCTGGTATATATGGTATATCTGCAGCTTCAGCCATTCTGTTCATTGCCCTTATTGTTGTTTGGTGGTACCTGCGTTCTCTTGCTTTACATGCCTTTGTTTTGTGGTCTCCCAGGTTTTGGACAGTACACATACCGTACTGCACACCCCTCCCAACACACCTCTAAGTGTCAGGGTCTTTAAGGTGCCGTAATTGGAATGAAAACATCAAAGACACCTTATTTCCTTTATGGTTCCCTTTCTTTTATTCCCCCCCATCCTCTGCTGTTCCATTCCCTGTCCCTTGATTTCTGTTGCCCCCCCACCTTAATCTCTCTGCCATTCTCCTGCTCTGTGCTCTGTGTAATGGTGTGTGTGGAAGTGGTTTATCTGTGGCAGTCATTTAGGGCTGGTCCAGGCACACACACACATACACGTGCACACACACAGTCGCATACACACACACACAGTCGCACACATGCACATGCGCGCACACACACGCGTGCACACACACGGTTGCATACATGCACGCGCGCACATACACACATACAGTTGCATGCACGCACATGCGCAAACACACGCATACACACGTGGACCCACAGTCGCACACATGCACAGTCACACACACACACAGTTGCATACATGCACGCGCGCACATACACACACACAGTTGCATACATGCACACACACATTTGCATGCACGCACATGCGCACACACACGCATAAACACGTGGACCCACAGTCGCACACATGCACAGTCACACACACGCACGAGCGCACACACACACACGCGCGCGTGCACACACACAGTCATATACACACACACTAACATACAGGTAAATCTGCAGTGATATATTTTAATTACAGATTTAGTCAAAAGGAATTAAGGTTTTATATCAAGGGATGCAACTCAATGGCTTCTCCTGAAACACACCTCTTACAGTGAAAGAGGGGAATTTTACGCTTAATTTATCACTACAGCTTACACAGCTTTTTCCTATAGGCCTGCATTTATTTTCACACCAGCATAAAATAGCACGTGCTGCACTCAAAATTAAGTACTAAAACATAAATTTGCAATGGTGGGAATTCCGACCAAGATAAGCATGATATGGATAAGCATAGAGGGAGGGAGGGAGGATGGATGGATGGATGGATGGATGGATGGAAGCAATTGAAATAGCAGTTTTTGTAAGTGAGCATTCTTCGAGGAAAAGAATTTGTGCTGAAGAGATTGATAAAAAAGCTCAATTTTTAGAGAGGAGAGGAATAGATGAAACAAAACATAATCAGTAAAATAAATAAATACTAAGGTGGAGATTTTGAGTTGATGGAGTGTATGCTGTGGTAGGCCTGGTGGAGCATAAGCTGTGGTTGGGTGCTCAGTAAGGTGTAATAAGATGGGGGTTACCCCACACTGTAATGAGGTGTGCTCAGGTGGAGATGTTATACCTTGTAGAAAGCTGGAGTCTGCTAGAATAAGGTGGAAACAGTGCCCACTGTAATAAGTTGGTGCCTGTCACTGTAAAGTGGAGTGGTAAATGCTGGGATAAGGTGGAGATGGTATACCCTGCAGTAAGGTGGAGTTGGCATACCCTGCAGTAAGGTAGAGATGGTATACACTAGGGTGAGGTGGAGGTGGCATACTGTACCCTGTAGTAAGGTGGAGGTGGTATACGCTGGAGTTAGGTGGAGTTGGCATACCCTGCAGTAAGGTAGAGATGGTATACACTGGGGTGAGGTGGAGGTGGCATACTGTACCCTGTAGTAAGGTGGAGGTGGTATACGCTGGAGTTAGGTGGAGTTGGCATACCCTGCAGTAAGAGATGCAGTAGAGATGGTATATCCTGTAATAAGGTGGAGATGATATATGCTAGAGTAAGGTGGAGATGGTATACACTTGGGTGAGGTGGAGGTGGCATACTGTACCCTGTAGTAAGGTGGAGGTGGTATACGCTGGAGTAAAGTGAAGATGGCTTGCCGCATGTGACACAGATGGAATGACTTCTCTGGGATTACAGTGTTACTGGGGAGGAGAGAGGTGGTAATTGCATTTTAATTACAGTGTTGATGATTTTGTGCTCTGCCAGATGGAGAGTTCTTTACAGATATGCACAAAATAAATCAGCCCTTTCCAGCAAGCCTCGCCTCCGTCTCCCTTGCCAATGCACATGATAGCCTCGGCTTATTCCCAGACACTTCCATTTCTCAGCTTGTCCACTAGCCTCGCATGTAACTTGTGTTTCTCTCTTCCTCCAGAACATTTGAACAGTTTACAGAAAAAGTAGTTTTAGAAAAAAGGATAATGAAAGTCGAAAGTGGTCATAATTCATAAAAATTTTCATAATAGTTTTCACTACATCTTTGCCTCTTCAACATAATTGCTTTCCTTTTTCTGGATCTCGCAGTTCCGGTGGTTTCTGTTTTATCGTTTGGTTTTTACCGGAACAGCCTCCCACTGCTCTTGTAACCCCGTATAACAAATATTGCAGGTCACCAACATTTGTTCTCAGTGTGTCCAAATGACTGTTTATTATTGTCTAATAATATTGTACTGCATTATTGCCAGAAAAGAATATAAACTTTTCACCTTACACCTCAAAAAGAAAAGTCAGCTACCGCTGTGTTAGTTAGCAGCCCTGCATTAGCATTAACGGAGCACCAGCCGATTGGTTTAGGAGACCGGTGATGGTGCAGAGGATGAGCTGCCGCCCCGGTGACCTCTCGGGGCCCCCGATAGTCCATGTGTGTCAGGTGACGGTTTAACTGAACAAGAGCAGTAACCTACATTCCTAGGGCAGCACATCTGCACGCAGCCTAATTGGAGGTCATTAACGGCCTCTCGCCGCCATTGCCTGGGTGCTGCTATCAATTTTCCTGACATTTACGCTCGCAAATACAAAGATTCACCGCTGCATTTGGAAATGTCATTTAAGAGTCTCGCGTGTCGTTGCGTTGCAGCAGTGGCTTGCCTGTGCCCCCCCCCCCGCCCCATTCACTTTGTTTCCAATCCCCGTGTACTGTGCTCCCTGCTTGGTGTTGATGGTTTGGTACTGTAGCTAACTATGTGTTGCAACATTCTCTCATCTGTATACCAGGCAGTAAAGTTTTAGTTAATCAGTATTAAGTGATGTGCAGCATTAAGCATTAAGTGATGTTTGAATATGAGTACATAATACCACAGTATATTCATTTTTAATATTATATTGTTACAATATATGAATATGGCAGCTTTAACCTGGAAATACTGTATTTAAAGTTAATGTATTCTGTCAGGATTGCTGGATTATTGACAATACTTATGTGAACGTACAAGAATCGTCTTGTATTCTCATCTATGTCAAATTAAATATTTTAAGAAAGTGTGTTAATTAAATTGGTCGCGGAATCATTTAATGCAAAATGCTAAAATAAATTTTGCTATGTGTGATAACTTGGTTGCGTTAGATTCATATTAGTCTGAGCTGTACATGCATTCTTGCGATTCATTTTTTTGTTACACTTAACAAAGCACTTATGTGAGTCGCTCTGGTTAAGGGCGTCTGCCAAATGCTGTAAATGTAAATGTAAATGTAAACAAACGCTTGACTGATATTCCAGGTGTTTGACGGGGATGCAGTTGACCTTGAGCACCATGGGGGGCGTGCTTTCACCGAGTGCACTGACAGCACTGCTCTTTGGGGGCCGTTTTCTGAACACAGTCGCCGTTTGCCGGGAAGCCGACCTGTACTTCCACTGTGCCCCCAGTCCATGCACTCTGCTAGCTGTCTGCGGGAGATAAGCTCTGCCTGATAAGCCGACTCATATTAAACATGCTCATGTATCTGGAGAACTTTACCTCAGAGCAAATATATTTATGTATCAGAGCCACACGAGCACTGTAGGTAAGTTTTTAGCAACTTAATGGGTCTGTGATATAGCAGAGCGGCGGTGTGCCGCACCTTATTTCAGGCTGGAGAGTGATGCGTTCAGAGGAAGCACTGGCCTCTGCAGGCTGGCTGCCAACTTCATTTTGAAAGGATGCAAAGTCTCCCCCAGCACTAGGAAAAAGTGCAGTAAGTGAGTGGTAACTGAGGAGTTGCAGTGCCGGGTGTGGAGAGGGTCAATCTAATCTAAGCACAAGCTTATCAGAACACTGCAAACATTAGCGGGTGTTTAAATCCTGCCACTCATGCTCACCTTCCGATTAACACCCCGAACACAGTCAGACTTCAGAGGCAACTTGTGCGGCAGTGTGAGGCAGCAGTGACTGTCGCAGACTGCGTGCTGTTACAGGCCAGGTCATTTTAATAACATTTTTAATTTTAACGGCCTCTGTTCAATTAATCGCGAGCCCAGGCCGCAACATCGTGAAATTCTGGAGGAAATTGCACTCGCCGCTCTTTGGCCACTGTAAAAATTGCCAGAGATGTTTTCTTAAGAAGTCTGCGCGCTGTGCAGGGACACCTGGTCAGCGTAATCCCAAAACACATGTCGTGTGTTATTCGTAATCTCACGGCTCTTATTATGGATTCCGCACACTGAATCTCACCTTCAGGAAAAGAATTTCTGTCTTTGCATTACATGTTGATATCGAAGGCACACATGTATGAATTAAGTACGATGCAAACATGCTGCTGATGTCCCTCATGTTGCCGTTTGTTTTCGGTGAGATGCATTGTGGGTAGTGGAATTAAACCTTGGGTCTCTCTCTTCAGTGCCTGACAGTGCAAAGCCTAAGCTGATTGCTATTGACATTGTTTTCAATAATAATTTTCATGGAAGAAGAAATACTGAGCCTCACCTGTCTTGGAATTTTCCTTGTTTAGTGCTGCAAAAACATTGTATTTACCAGCCTGAAGCTGAATGTCTTTCCTGGTCATTAATAAATAGGGTGTCAAGGTACTCTCTGTAATTCATTTATTTTATTAGTTATTAAGGTATATTTCCCTCTAGTTCTGCACAATTAAAATAGTTTCCTATAGAAGGCAACACACAATGTTTTATTTTGAAAGCCAGTTTACGGTCTGATTCAACGTGTCACGTCTTTGTCTAATGGAAGAGTATTTTTATACTGCAGACATTAGATAACTTTCCCCTCCTGGAAAACTCACTGTACATTTACAATGGCTCGTCTCTCACCAGGGGAAAATGTTCAGCTTGCAAATATGTTTTCAGACACAGCTATTGGGACGAACCTTCTTGCCACAAGAAATGTTTCTTAACTGTTCTGCAAAAAGGCAGCATCTCCAGTGGCTTCTCCAGTGAAATGTATTACATGTGTTCTTCCCACCAGGCAAACCAAGATCATAAAGCGTTCAATTAGGTCTAAAACTATTCTAGTTGCCAACACATTTTATTAAAAATCCTACAAATCATTCTCTCAGCCCACCCCCCCCCCCCCCCCCCCGCAGCTCTCTGATCAGCCGATGTTTGTAGATAATGAGATTCCGGCAACATGGGGGATTCCTGACAGACGAGCCGCAGACTTTAAACACTGTTGTCTTGCAAAGCCTGCATCCTCTCCGGCTCTCTCTGAAGGGGGAAACTGAAGAGGGAAATCAAAAACATTCCCACAGAACTATAAAGCCACACAGGAGGATTTCAAGTGTCCTGCAGATTTGTTTTTTTTCCCCCTCATGTTGCTGTAAAGAATCCCAGACTGGAGATATAACAATTATTGACGAAACTATGTTTGCGAACTGCGGCTTTTTTTCACATTTTCTAGTGAGCAAACACAGGCACAAATAAAAGGTAAACTTGAAAGGACGTTTGGCTGAGCAGGTGTTATCACGCATTACCTGCCGTCAACAATAATGGGCGGCACATACTCTGCCTTAATCTCCCGTCTCCCATGACTAAAGGCTTGTCAATACAAAGCACACAAAATGAGGAAGCTGTTATTTCACTTTGCTTGACAGAAAAAAGGGGAGTTTTCCCTTAGATATCCTCGAGGACCTCCAGACGGTCCTGGCTGCATAGGCGTGCGTGGGGTTCACACGCGCCAGGCTCGCACGCGCCGGCCCACACGCTGTCAGTTTGAGTCTGAGCTGTGTCGCTAACTGACTGTGACTGTGAGCTCTGCGGCAGGCCAGAGTAATTGGCGTCTGTTTCCCTGGGGACAGGAGGGGCACTGTTTAAACCGCACAGGATCTCTCAGGCGTGCACTACATGGGGGCACTTATCACATGCCATCGGCAGGTCACCGTTTACCTGCGGAGAGGGGCCCGCCGGAGATCCGGTTTGTGCCGGACACACCACATGGCGCTGTGTGACCTGCTGGGTGGAACGGTGAGTGCAGCGCCAAGGAAGGGGGTATTATGTGGACCTTCTGGAAATGTTCAGATTGCTTCTTTTCAAAATGAATACTGTTTGTTCCTGCACATTACTTAATAAGTGTTTTTAAGTAATATTTTTCCCCTAGGTAAATTGCAATAGCATATTCCAATATTTCTTCCTCCGATATTCCGAATAATTAGTCCGCCAGCTGCATAATGTCCTGTGAATCTCTGCTTAACGCACTAATAATGGTAGCATTAATAGGCTATTAATCAGAGATGCTCTTGCTGCCCTCCCTACCCGCTGTGGGTGCAGTGTGAGTGCCACCGTGTGCCGGCCAGCGTTTATTTGCAGTTTCAGTGTGGCCTGCTTGTCACATTGTCATGTAGAGGAGGACTAGAGCCTCACCCAGCACGCAGGCCCCCTCACTCCGCGATCCTGAGGTACCGCGTGGTGGCTGAGCCTGTGCCTGCCAGAGTGTGGCGTGTGTGCGAACAAAGGCTGCCTTTAATTTCCTGTCAACGCAGTTAGGCTGCGTTTGTGTTTCCTTCTGCTCTGCCAGTCACTCGGTGCCGTGCAGGAAGGTCCTATCATTACTTTTCATCATGTTTTTCCATTTTCCCTTTGTTTTCCACCACCTGTGGGGGCATCTTCATTTACTAAACAGTGCTTAAAAGCATTTATTTTCAAGGTCATGGCCATAGTGCACAATTATTTCCATCCAGCTTTTATGAATGTGCGACATGTCAGAAGCGCTTATCCGTCTGTGTTTGATTCCTAATGCCATCTCTGGAGTTGCAAATATTGGCTCCTTGCATCTCTGCCTCACAGCTGAATGCACTTTGACTTTGCTTTCATCCTGCCTGGACGAAAAGCGAGATCTGCTCGGCATCCATCGCGCTTGATTGTTTCTTCCAGTTAGACAAATAAGATATGAACACGGCTTTATCTGTTCCTGGATGTATTCCGTCACCGGAGCCGGTAGGTGGAGCCCCGGAATAGCGACAAGGAATCTGATTGGCTGCAATGCATTTCCCCGGAAACTTGGCATAAAAATAAACACTTCTTACTCTCAAGGACATATTTAATGTGAAGAGGAGGCTGACAAGTGTGTCCTGTTCTTTTCTAATGCATCTGATATCTCAAACATAATAATGCACTGGTACAAATGACAATAAAGTATAGCAAATATATATATATATATATATATAACTAAGAAAAAACTAGTCTTTCAGGTTCTTTTTCTTGTGTAGTTTGTCAGGTATCACTGCAGCTTTTTGGTGGTTTCTCTAAGGTGGCGCTCCTTCAGTCTCTGTCTCCTCTCCTGCTCTCATCATCTCCCTGTTTGGCTTGTGGGCGGGGGGGGGGGGGGGGGGGGGGGGGGGGG
>JAODJX010000032.1:213675-233329 GCA_026776945.1 Isichthys henryi | reverse complement strand
TGAGCTGCCTTAACACCCCCCCCCACACCCCCCCCCCCCCCCCAACCTCACCAGCGGTGCAATTAGTTCCTTTTATCCCAGAAACTCTCTAAGAGCAGAATAATGGCGTTGCGGCAGCAGATAATGCGTGCTGGGCTTGTTTCATTGGCTCTTTGTTCCTGCAGTAAGATAGCACGGCTGCAATGGTTATTGAATTGGGTTGCTCCTTAACCCTTGTCTTTTGATAATACCATCTTGAAAGGAAATTAAAGTTGCGAGAGAGCGATGGAGATGGAGTACAATGGCAGAGCCAGATAATATCCAGGTGTTGTTCTTCCTCCTCCTCTTGTCGTCTGTCCTCCTGTCGCTCGGTCACTTGGTTTCTTTTTCAAGAAATGGATAATTTCTGCATTGTGTTTGTGTATACATACAGTAAACATATACACTGGACGTTTTTGGAAATGATTTAAGCCTCATGAAGAATGTTATCTGTATTTTAAGGGAATCTGACATTAAACAAAGTAGACATGTAGTAAAGCACACTAATAGTATTGTGTGCTGTCATTTAATGTGAAGTCGCACAGTAGGCTGCTTGACCAGCATGTGCTGTCGGGAGAGTTCAGACGTGCAACAACTAGCTAATCTGGTCCATGCCTGTTCAATGGTGGCAGAGAGCCAGATACATAGATATGTTAATGATATATTAGAATGTGAAATCAGGAGCAGCTTTCAAAGTTATCAGGAATTGTCTACTTCATAGAAACAGACGACTTCATGAGATTTAGCACACTGCCTTTTTCCTGGTAGCTTTTCAGTTTCGACGGAAGTCCCAATAGCTCGTAGTGCTGGTAGCCAACAGTCCATTTGGATCAAGGCATCAAGCAAACGTTGGAGGAGGAAAAGAGGCAGGGAATGAGAACTGAACATGTGTCTATTCCAAAGCTTTCTAGCATAATGGCACAGCTTAAGCAGGCCATGTGATGGTCCACATGGTTGGTCATATGACCTTTACATAAATTTAGAAGCTGGTATTGTACATGTAAACTTCCTGTTTGTGGCTGTGAGGCCAAGCCATATCAGCCAGCATCTGGCTTCTTATTCAGCGTGGATTTCTGAGCCCGCAGTCTCCTCCTATAAAATAAGAATAATACAAGCAGGAGGAAAACAAGCACGCAGAAAAACATGTCAATTAAGTGCAGGGGTCTTCAAATTAAAAGTGAACGCTTGGCCCAAGGAAAACATGAGAGGCGAGAGAGGGTTGTGGGTGACAGGCGGAGAGACGGGCTGAGAGCCTGTGCCACTCAGGAGAGCGCAGGGGTGCCAGCGACGCCTCGATCACTGTCACGTCGCGCGCCGCGCTGTCCGTCAGCGCGCCATGCCGCCGCTAGCCGCATGCTAACGCTCCTCAGGCTTCAGCCTCGCTATCAGTACTGATCCGCAATCTGTCCTGAATTAGTGATGAGAAAGCCTCAATTATTTTCATAATTTTTAAATTTGGATTTGCATTTTTCTTTATTGCCCATAAATTAGCATATGTGAGATATCCTTGTCCAAATAAAACTTTTGTTTGATATCTACGTAGCAGTCTTAAATCGGTGACCTAAACTTTTTTCCCCACTGATAGTGCTAATTAACTCGAGATAACAGAGGAGAGGTGAGAAAAAGAGAGCAGAAATAAATGTGTTTTATCAACAGTCGACTTGGAGGACAAATTAGCACTTTTCAGACAGGAGTTTAGCTAACAGGGCGGCTGGTGATACATCCATGCGTCTCATTGTTCCCATTTCTCAGCTGCCAGTTTCTTCTCGAAGCTCAGTGTAAGCTCAGTGGCAAGACAGCACACACTTCTGCGCTGTAACTTTAACAAAATGCACACTGGCCTCCTCCGTGCCTGTTGCCTCAGTGCCCTTTTTTTTTTTTGTCCCCACGCAACATTTACATCATCTGCATTAGTCATCGCGTCTCTGCTTGAAAGGAGGCAAATTTGGGAGAATTCTGAGGGGCTAAGCTGGCGGATCCGTGCTGGCCGCGCTCACAGTCAAACATACAGCCAGCATGCTCCCACATCCTGCTTTGGAAATCAACTCCAGTGCATAAAAGGGTGACCTTTCCAGATTCAGAAAAAAAAGTCAAGGAAAAAATAGATAAAAGAGACAGGCTAGAGTGGGGGTGTGTGGCAGGGGGTAAGATAATTCTGCCTGAGAGAACTATTAAAGCCAAAGATTGCTCTGGCTGCCTTCAGGTTTATGCCTTTTAAAAGACTGAAATTGGTCCTAATGGCTCCATTATCGGCGATTGCCATTGTTTGTTTGTTTTTATTGTAAGATGAGCATATGGGACTGTTAAAGCCTTTTATGGCGTGATACCCAGTTATTGCTGGGATCAACTCTCTCGGGTTGTGTTCTGACACCCTGTTCAGCACCCGTCCAGGGGGTGGAGGTGGGGGGGGGGAACTTCTACCCCTGAAAGCTTGAGATACAGCAACTCAAGATGAAACCCACTTTAGCTACTTAGAGTGGTAGAAGCCTTGTGTGACACCATCAGAGGAGGGAATGCAGGTATGAAAGCAACACTCACTTTACACTGACTTGTTGGCCAAAGACATGGATCCCTGTTCACAACTGCCACTCGCTGACCTCGCCTCTCTGCAGATTTTTAAATTAAACGCCTTAATGGACACCTGATCTGCCACTTTCAAGTGATGTTTTTTTTTTAACCCTGTTCTCAGCTCCAGCAAGGATTTCTCTTTTCTGTGGAGTATCCTGAATAGAAATCATATATCCCACCGGTAGCTAAAGATGTCTGGTTGCAGCAGAATTGGTTTTGTTGCTTGCAGCTGCGTGTCCCACAACGAGGCCCTCTGAGGGTCAGGTGACCCCGCCCACTCTGATTTCCGCCCTCTCTCCAGGCCTGCCACCAAGCATATCAGGCTCTCTGCTGATTGATTGACCTAACTGGTCCAAAACCACACTAGGGAAATTTCTCAGACTGATCAATGACTTAAGTAGACTTCTGGCAGCCTGACAGCAGTGTCTGATGGGCTCTCGCCACCGAGAAACATCGGGGTGCAGAGTTTCCATTTGATCTGCTGTAGATGCTCCTCTCCCTGTATTGCGACCCGATCTGATGGCAGAGACGGAGCTCAAATTTAAAAGCAACCCAAACACTGGGACACCATTTTAAGTAATCAGGTATTATTATCAAACAAAGCAACTTACAGTACTTGCTATTCAGTATTCAGTTTCATTAGATGTGCATGCAAATTCTGCATATGGGTAAAGTGGTGGATGTTGTGAAGTGGATGATATTAGGTTTTCGCCCCCAGCACACATTAATGGCTATGTTGGTTTTGGGGAGCTCAAGGGGGGTGGGGGGGGTTTCTTCAGTTCAAGACCCTTTAGGGGTGGAATCCTTAGGAGGACATAATCCCGGGGGGGCGGGGTATGGGGGGTGTGCAGAGGAGGGAGGAAGGCAGTGGAGTGGAAACAGTGCTTCTCTTCCCCAGGGGTCTGATGAATTACTCTGTTGGCTACAGAGTCAAGATTACACTTCTTCTTCACCTTGTATTCCTCAAGTCTTTATTACAGTCTATTTCATCTGCCAGGCCCCAGAGATTTATATATATATATATATACACACACACACACTTGGTATGATGCAGGGGGTTTTGAGGAATATTAACTTTGTGCCGGCTATATTTTGACCAGTGGAAAATAAGCAGGATGCCATCTTTGTGATACAGTACATATGAAGACCAAATGTCAGAGATGCACGCTGTCACCTCCAGCAGATGTTCCTGGCAAAGCCCTTGACAAGGTCATCTTTTTGTTTTGGAGCTGGGGCGGCACGCAGAGCCGATGCTCTCACAGATACGGCGGCGCCTATCTAATCTTGTATCAGCTGAGCTGATGAAGAGCAAAAGCTGTCCTTCGTTTCACTGGAATCACGGAGCCGTCACGCTCTGGCTGATTGACATTTAGTCCGGTGCCCGTCCCCGATATTCCCAGACAAAGCACCCTGTGGCGTTAACCCCCCCTTTTTACTTCCTTTTCCCTCATTCTGGCCTGCCTCAGCTTTTCACCTCTCCCCTGATGTTCTCTCTGTTAAGCAAATGAGCGCTTCAGAAATTGACTGCAATTTCCCCAGGTTGCCAGAGACCCTGAGTAATTGTGTGGGAGCTGAAGCAGGGCTTAGACTCAAGGCTGAATAATGATAGCTGCACATTGACTTAAATTAAGGGTACTTGTATTAATTGAACCTCTGAAATAATGTTTTATTTACAACAAAGGGAAGGTGAAGGAAGAATAAAGCATTTGCACTGGTTGTCGGGGACTGGTGCCCTATTCCTTCCGTCTCACTGTCTGGCTACAGTAACTTACATGCGAATCAGTCGGCAATTTCCCCTCTTCTTAAATGTCAAGGTTATTTCTCAGGCTCGTTCTGGAGAACCTGGGGGAAAGGAATGGCCGGGTTCAGAATCGGATATCCAAGTTAAGCAAATGAGCCGCTTACAGGGGTGAATCTCTGCGGAGCTCCTGCTGGGGATTGATTAGCACTGATTCAGGGGCAAATGGGCGATTCACTTTCGCTAACGGTGACATTGGCCGCTTCGCTTGTTTCGCTGCTCAGACTTCAGAAATTATGCATAGCAGTAGTTTACAAAATGATTATTCTCAGAATTCGACATTATTTCTCCGTGTTGACTTTTCCTCAGTCAATTCGCATATTCCAACAAAACAGCTAGTGAAAGCTTTGTTGACATAGGGAAGACAATAAGTGAAATATTTTTGCAGAACCGTGCTAGAAATTTCCAGGACTTGCATTGTTCCAAGTTGATTATAATTCTACTGTTTATTCCTGATCTAATCAGCTGTATTGTACTACAGTCAGAGTGATTGTGTTAGTTAAGATACAAAATAGCACTAACTGCCTCTGTAATATGTATATGAGAAGTGATATTTGAGTAATACCTCATGGATTTTAGTTTTAATTATATCAGATTGCTGGTTTGGAGAATCGCTTTGCTGAACATGTTGTTATGTGGGTAAAAATAGCTGCCACGATGCTGGAAATGCCAAGCGAGTACGCCTGCACCCGATGGGGCCCGGCACACCCTGCCAGCCTCACACCCCCCTGTCACACTGTCCTGCTCCCTGTGACGCCGCCTTCAGAGAATCCTCAGCAAAGCCCAGGCCCCTCAGCTGGGATGCGATCGACGTTAACAAGAATGGATGGAGGCAGTGGACATGTGCACTTGGGCACTGTGACAGACTCGGGGAGGTTGGGGGGATTCAAGTGTGATACATTGCCACTCAGGCCACAGCTTTTCGCTAGACTCCACCACTGACGATTGATCTTGATAGTCCATTACTGCAGTCGGTTCCAAGGACGGCACCCTCTCTGGCTCTCTCTCCCGGGGGCCCTAAGGGCTGTTCTAATTAAGACGCCCCACCCTAATACTGAGTGTAAGACACACAGAAGACTTGCTGCCGACACCTTTCCAATGAACGCCTGAACCTGTTACACAAGTGTTTTTTTTTCAGTTAATCACTGAAAATGCATTTGATAGACTTTAATGAAGGAATGTAGTGTTTTGCCCCGTGAAACCCCAAAAGATGTTTGGCTTTCATGGGCCATATTATTGGTCATCCTGGAGAATGCTGGCCAATAGCGTGCAGCTGTGGACGGAGGAGGGGCAGCAGCGGGATTGTGAGAGACCTTGTGGCAGGGGAGAATAGGCTAAGCTTGGTTCTGGAATGATACTGGAAAGGTTTTGTACTCCCGTAATTCTAGCAGGATGTCATTAATTGTGCTGAGCTTGCATGATAGTGCTGGATGCTTTTGCACCAGCCCCTGTGCTCCGCTTTGTCCCGTCGCCCTTGTTCTTATGGGGATGGTCCTGGTTATTTTTGTCAGGATCCCACAGAAAGGGTAGCTTGATTAGTTTAGTGCCCCGTTAAGTCGCTGGTACTTCCAGTCCATATATTTCTTCTTTGTGCTTTCTGAAACATCCTTCTGGAGCAGTGTCAATTCTGTGCAGTGGATGGTGTCCTACAGGCTTGGGGATAACCACTGTGCAGATTCTGTACCTGTGAGACCGGCCCCTGATGTCGGCTCTAGTGTCGGACAAAGGTTTTCCATTGGCTGTGTCCATACTCTTCCTGCTCGGGCAGCCTGGACGGCAGGCACAGGCTCATTGGCCTTGCTTTACGTCGTACCTGGGCAGCCATGCCCACGAAGACAGGGTGTTTGCTGTTATAAGCCCATACAAAAATCTACAGGGTAAGAGGAAAACTCATGGGCTAAACACCTCCATGTTTTTTTTTGACTCTGGGCGATAGTGGGGCTCTCCAGGTTAGAGATAATCCTCCCTGGGAGGATTTTTAAAGGCAATGCCCATGGCATCTCCTTCATCTTATGCTCTTCTCCGCTTGCACCAAAATATGCCCTTGTGGGGAATTCAGGGCTGAGTTGCAAGGCTTGTTTTCTTCCATAACTTATTTTTTTTTTGTCTCTGGGAAAGCTTGTCGCCCCTCTGGGAGCCGCCAAAGCCCCTCCTGCCCTGGTACTGGCACGTCGCGCTGCTGCTCCACACAGCTGTCCTCCTCTAGCTCCTCCCCCGGCCTTCGCTGGTCGTCACAGTGACAAATGGAGCGTCAGGGTCCACGTTTGACTCCTGCAGGATATTTCTTCTTTCTCTGTCAGCCTGGGCTGCGGTGATACTTCTTTAAACTCGCTGGCTAATGAAGTATCAGATGCTCTGTATTTCTCTCCTTCTCCTTGCACGCGGCTGCGAGCCATCGGCCAGCGCCGCCTCCCGACTGTCTATTTGTTCCACCTGAACCAAATGAAATCAGGTATAACGGGCGGGGAGTGATGCAGGGGAGTGTGAGCGGCAGCCCGCATCTGCTTCGGAGACTGCAAAGGGCAAGCGAGCACGGCCGCGCCATCACTGGTGGCTGAAAACAGCTACAATGGCGGCAGCGGGCTGAGGAGATGTACGCCCGTTTGTGCTGTTTTTCGACCACCTTTAGATTTATTAGTTTTTCATCTCTTTGCTTTCCCTCGCTGCCTCAGCCAGCCCTGCATGACACTGACAGGTGCGATGCCTTCGTGTTGCTCTCCCGCCGCGTCGGGTTGGACCCTGAGGTTCAGGCCCGCACTTTTGTTCCTGACTCCGCCCCGGAGCACGGAGCATATGACATCACAACCTGCCCTGCAGCATCTGCTCGGTCTCGCACCACTTCCGACTTACCCTGAAATCACTGCCTCAAATCTTTTTGGATTTTTTTTTTTTGTCTCCCCATGTTAATTATTATATTGAGTCAAGAAATTTTAGAATGATTAATGACAGATCTTTATTAAGTAAGGAACGTTGGGGGGGTGGCTGGGTATAATTATTTCTGATACATATTGATTTTTTTCCTATTCAGTTACTGGTCTGTAGTGCCTAAGTAATTCGTAATGTGCATTCACCGCAGTTACAGTAGAGAAATCCTATTTTGTGATGGCTGTATAATGTGATCAGGGGCATTTTAAGCGGCTGTTCTTGGCCGTCTGAAATTACATCTCCCCCGAAGCTCTCCTTCCAATTTGATTTGATTAGAAGGGAAAACTGCCCTGCTGCTTCTGTCCGCTTGCTGCCACAGACGGTCGACCTTGGCAGGCTCGTCCTCGGAGCTCCGCTCCTCGTGAAATAAGTGTCTTTCTTGCAATCAGGCACAAGCAAGCGCCGTGCACCTTATTCCTGTTTGCACCAACATCGTTAGCTGGCAGTCGAACAGTAATGGCAGGGCCGGTGAGAGGCAAAGGAGATCGAATTGGAGCGGAATTAACGGGTGTTATGCTTAGAAAGCAGCATGGATGAACCTGAGACACCGAGTTATAGAACACCGCGATGGCTGTGCTGGTAATGGGTGTTATAGATGTAAAAATAAGGTTATATTAACACTTAGTCTACAGCTGTCAATGTACAGATAAGACGCAGGCATGTGTAGAAATAGAGCAGTGAAATGGGTGCATTGCAGTACTGGTAATTGTCCTATGTATGTAAATACAGTGTCATATTGATGTGATGCATACAGCTGACAGTGTACATATAAAACACATACACAGAGCACACAGACAGACGGCCAGTTCTGCAGCACCCGGTGTTGTGTGAATGCTGTCAGATGAGCTGCCACAGATTAACATATTTATTTCTGCGCGGCCCCCTTTCTCGGGGGAGCTGTTTAGCGCGAAGAGTAGGAGTGAAGGTTTTCGTGCTTTTGGGAGGCTGAGCACGTATGGGGGACCCCCCCCCCCCCAATATGAAGCGGCGCCACCGTGTGGCCGAGCCAGGGCCTCGCAGGAAGGAGGCAGCCCAGCGCTTGCCCTTGGGGTCCCCAGGCGCCAGGTGGGGGAGTGGGAGGCGTTTTCCCATTGTGCTGAGACAGCAGCTGCGCTGCATTCTCTCTGTGCTCTTTATGGTGGAGCAGGCAGGTCACCTTCTCAGCAGTGAGATTTAGTGCTGGGTGAGAACGCGAGCTGGGGGCAGTGGGTGAGATGGTTGGTGGCTGTCGCTCCTCAGTGGGGGTGGGGGTGGAGGGGTCATGGATTTTTACACGTGTTTGGGTGGGGCACCATGACATATGACGACATTTAGTACACCCTTTAGAAACTTTGCGGGTAGCACTTCTGAAAAACGAAGAAGTCAGAGAGTCGGAGGTCCGCCTGGGGAGACGGGGCTCCGTTTGCCAGCCGCGTGTCGGTTTGACTGATGGGAAAGAGAAGCAGCGCTACGCTGCAGCAGCGGCGAGCCGAAAAGCCACGTGAGAGGAATGCACACGAGATCCCCAGGCAGTCACACAAAAGATAGCCCCACTGTAAGCGAGTTTGAAGCTCCCTGTGTTACCCACAGCGCCTTCATAGTTCTGGGTAACGTTATCTTCTGTTGACTGGCTCTATCTCCAAAAATACAAAAAGGTTTTGCGACGGGGTTTCAGTTTTTTTTTTCCTCTTGCCGTTGAGATGGCCAAATTTATTAATACAGTGTGACTGCTTATCTTCTGGAATTTTCATAGACCTCTGTAAGGCTGTTTCTGCAGTCAGTGGTTTAGCTTGTTCTGTTGTAAGATTAAAGTTTGTGAGGTGGCAGGCAGCAAGGCGGCTTTGGACCAGCGGGAGGGTTAATGTAACCACAGACTTAAACAGATTTAAAGGGCTGAAAAATTAACTTGAAAAGTATGGCCAATAGGGAGTTTTTACTTCTAAAAAGATATTTTTCAGGTGAATACCTGCTTTAACATAAGCTGTGCAAATTGTAGAAATACGTGTGAGCATATGTATAATATTTGTTTTGTGAATTATTTGTACTTGCTTCAGTACAGGAGGTACAGGATCACTTCACTGAAGGTCATAAAAGAGGCTTTTCCAGGACCTAAGATAAGAATTCCTAACAACCCTACCCTACCTTTCTTAGATCCAAACACACTCTCTCTATTTAATTATCATTTTAAATCTGATTAAAGACCTATTTTCTTTTCATTTCCTTTGAGCTTAAGTAATCCTTGAAAATATTTGCTGGATATGTAATGTACTTAGTTATTCATGCTGAATATTTGTAGTAGTTTACTTACTTTCAAGTGTATAACACATATTTCCAAAAATATCATGGACTATCATGGCTGATATTACCTCTTATTGTTATTACATTATCACTGGATGTATACAGGTAGTGAACACAAAGGTGAAATTACGATATTTTAGTTGATTTCTGGCCTGCTGTGCGCAGCCTCATTGTTTTAATTGAAATGACTGTTCTCGAGACAGATACAACTTCAGACAGCCCAAAAAGTGAGAGGTGATTATGTGTTTCTTCAAAGCACCTAATCACAGAAGGTGACATGAATTTTCCCGGCATTGAGACTGGCTTGGAAAATGCTGCATCATGAAGTCATGAAAATGATACCTTAGGACAGTGTTTCACAAGATGCTCCTTGGTGCTGCTGGGAGCTTGGAGGGAGCAATAATATGGACTGTCGGCAGGTCCCTGGGGACCAGCTTGGGAAACACTGGCTCGGGATAATAGCGAATTACATGGCATTAAGAAAAGAGTGGAAAGGGTCCCTGCCTTGAACATGGTCCTCAGCACCATTACTGGGCCATTGGAGCCTGGAACTCTGACTACCTGGCATTCATTGGTTGTTTGTGAGTTCAAATATCGATTTGAATTAAAAGGAGAAAAGGATTGTCATTGTCGTATCCCTGCCTGTCTCTTCCCTGTCATGGCTCCAACACTACTTCCTAACCCTCGTGTAGGAATCACTCCCAGTTGCCTCTCATTAGTTTCTTCATTCATCCCATTCCTGTGTTACCCAATCCGGTCATTGATGTCGAGCCCCCTAGATGCCTGTACCCTTCCTTGTTCCTCTCCTGCCATTTTTGATCCCTCATGATCCTGTTTTATTTCCAGTCCCTGTTCTTTGAGTTCAGTACACCCCCTTTTTGTGTCACCACAACGCTTGCCCTAGAGTCTTTGGTCCTGCAATTCATAGCAGAATGACCAGACTCTGCAAATTGCCTAGCAGTTATCCCCGGGAGCCTCTCATACTCTGCATGTCCACTTGCATGCATCCCCTTGCACCCAGCCTTCCACCTCAGCCCAAGCCTCCGGTGCACACACCGTGATGTCTCCACCTACCATTTCAAGTCAGAGGAGTAAAAAGCAGAGGAAGTGGGCTGTACCCATAGCTACCGCCTCATCAGACCCCGTGCCTCCCTCCAAAGGTCAGCCCAGGAGAGGCCGCCGTCATGCCTCCAGAACCCGGTCCAGGAGAGGCCACTGCCATACCTCAAGATCTCGTCTTCACCTCTGCTGTGTCTCCAGAGCCTGTCATCGCCTCCACTGCATCTCCAGAGTCCCAGTGAGGGCGGTTCCTCCTATGCTCCAGGCTCCCAGTCCTGAGAGGGCCACTGCACCCTCACTCCATGAACCCATCCCAGAGAGGGCTGCTCAGCCCACACCCCAGGCTCCTGGCCCAGAGGCCCACTCAGACTGTGCCCCCGGCTCCTGGCCCATGGAGAGCCACTCTGCCCAAATCTCCAGCTCCTGGCCCTAGGGAGACCCCTTCACCCTGCTCACCTCCAAGTGTCCCGGTTGTGCTCTATTCGACTTCAGGAGTCTCAGCTGTGCCCTGTTTGCCTCCCACTGTCCTGGCTGTATCCTGTTCACCTACAGTACAGGTGTCCCGGCTGTGCCCTGTTCACCTCCAGCTGTCCCGGCTGTGCCCAATGCCTACAGATGACCCAGCAGTGCCTACTTGTGTCCTGATGTCCCATCAGTTCCAGCCTCCTCTCCTGATGTCCCATTGGATCTGGCCCAGTCTCCTGATGTCTTGCTAGTGCCTGTCTCATCTCATAAGGTCCCACCACTGCCTACCTCATGTCCTATCATTGCCCTGTTGCCCTGCCTCCTGTTATAATCTCTAGTTATCATCCAGTGCCTGATTCCATGGTCGCCATCAGACCAGATTGGAATGATCCAGGGGACTTAGAGTGAGAGCCTATTGTTCTTCTACCTGTCCATCCTGTTCTGAAGCATATCATGTTGTGTGTCCCTTCTATTGTCCCTTTGGTCCCTGCATTTGCCTTTGACTGTTCCGTGCCCCTAGTCATGCAATGTATCTTGTCTTGTGTCCCAGATCCTGTCTGTCTTGTGTCCTCTGGCCCTGTCTGTCTGCCCTGGTGTTTGGTGTTCCATTGCCCTGGCCCTGATGTGTATCGTGCTCCGACTCTGTTGATATCCCATTTGGTTTCTCAGTCCCTGAGTGCCCTGTCCATAACCCCGCACCTAGAATGTGTGCCTCGGTGTGGGGGGTACTGTCATTTCCCTGCCCATCTCCTCCCTGTCTGGCGCTAACAAGCCACGCCTCGTCTTGCCTCTCTTTCCTCACCCTTATGTACAAATAACTCCCAGTTGCCTCTCATAAGTTCTCTCATTTGTCCCATATATATGAGTTTCCCATTCCTATGTTCCCCAGTCCAGTCATTGACATTGAACCCTCTGGTTGCCTGTGCCCTTCCTTGTTCCACTCCACCTGTTTTTGAAAACTCACAGTCTTGTTTTATTTCCAGTCTCTGTTCCTTGAGTTCAATAAACACCCTTTTTTATTTCAGCACAACACCTGCTCTTGAGTCTTTGGTCCTGCAATGCGTAAAAGAATGACTGGACTCTGCAAATTGCCTAGCGGCTATCCCCGGGGGCCTCTCATGCTCCGCATCTCCACATCCACGTTCCCATGCACCCTGCCTCCTCAACACTACTATTAGGCCATTGGAGCCTGGAGCTCTGACTACCAGGCAATCAGTAGTTGTTTGTGAGTGCAAATAGAGAATTAAAAGGCCTTTTATGGCCCTAACAAGCCATGCCTATTTGATTCCTCTTATTCCTAACCCTTGTTTGGAAATCACACCCAGCTGCCTCTGGTTAGTTCCCTCGTAAGTCAGGTATATATGTGCTTCCCAGTCCTGTGTTCCCCAGTCCAGTCATTGATATTGAACCCTCCAGTTGCTTGTGCCCTTCCTTTTTCCACTCCTCCCATTTTTCATCCCTCATGATCCTGTTTTATTTCCACTCTCTATTTTTTGAGTTAATAAACCCCCTTTTTGTTTTCCCACAACCTCACACAGTTTGTGACAAGGATAAGGAATTGATTGTAAGACAATTTTTCACAGCTGAATTTTTTTTCAAAAAAAGTGCATTTGCAAAACATAACTAAGAAGTATAATGGTTCTTGTTTTTTTTTTATTGCTACTTTACCTCCCATTTGTTCAAGTTTCTGGGGGAATGATCAGCATTTTGGTGAAACAGCAGTGTTTTGTTTTATGTAAAAGGTGCATTTTTTAATGGTATGCATGCAATTAAATGAGTGGGAGGGGTTGCCTAAATGTATTATTATATATGATGAGTGAACGCCATCATAAATCCTAACAATGCACATACCATTGGGAGGCTTGGAGTCCCACACTGATGGCAGAATGTTCTGATATAATGCCGTCCTGATCAATGCCAAGACTCAACATCTGTTTGGCAGCAGAGATTAATAATAATAAGTTTAAATTCACTCATGACAAATGTCACTGTTATTGATGTAGAAAGACCCATAATTTGACCATTTACAACAATTTTCAATCATAAACAGCTGAACACACAAAATCCAGGGTTTTGAAATTCATGTCTGAGAAGCTGCACGCTAACTACATGAACAGAGGAACACAGAAATAAATGCAGTTGGAGGTGTTGTACTTCCAATCATCTGATATATAAGGTATTGTTTTCCCAACTGATGATACCAGGACTACGGAGGTTACTTTGTCCTTAGTATGGCCTTTTTAAATTTTAATGAGTTGTCATCCATTTGGAAAAAAAAATAATCTTCTTACCTAGAATAATATGTTGGTGTAATCAGTTAGCTATTGACTCAAAGTAATTACCTGAAGCGTAAGTGCTGGGAAGGTCCTCAGAACTGTGATTTCTCAAGGCATCATGTTAGATAGATTGATTTCAACTTTTGGTTAATTTTGTTAACCTGGAACAAAAATGAAATCATAATGTTTCATGCTGAGGTTAAGTACATTATGCAATATTTCTGCTGACTCTCGTATTTGCAAATCTGCTATGGAAATCCTGGTTGCCAGAGACCCGGGCTGCGAAAGGCTGTCTCATGTTGACAATGTGAGTGGTGGCAGAGTACATGTCAGGGAGTTGCCTCTACGTGCCTGCTTCCTGATTAACACTGACTAATCACAAAATGACACCACAGAGCTCAAGAGTGTGTCCCCTTCCCATATTACAGCTGCAAATTCATGAATGTTTGCCCTCCACTGGTGGCAGGAAAATCTGCTCTGAATAGGTATCGTAGTTCACTGCATAATATCGCTTTTGATATACGGGCTAAATCCAAGGATCCGTTAACGTGCCAAGTTTGCCCTTAAACTCAAATGCCTTCTGTCTGTGTGGAATTTGACACGTGAGCCTCAGCAGAAATATTGCCGATTTCTGCAGGTTCCCCTTGTATATTTGTACAAGAAATAGAAGCATTAGCATTGTTTATCACTGTTTGAAAGCTGTTTGTCTTTAAATTCTGGGGAACAGTAAAGAAAACATGTTTGTTTTTGTCTGACTCACTGGACCTACTCATACCGAAGATATCATGGATGCTAGGGAGCTGTTTGCGGTTGTGCTGAAACTGTGATGGTGAGGATTTGAGAAACATAGTGTATTTCGGGGTATTCTTTTGTTTATGAACCTAGAATTGGATCTCTTTTTTTTTCTTTCCAAAATTTTTCATTTTTCTCTCAGTGAAAGGTTGCACTCACAGAGCATATTTTAACACATTGCAGCTAGCTTATAACTCTGTGAGGGGGGGCTGTCCCCCAGCCCTGCGTGTGTTGAGTTTACATGACTTTCTTCTAGCTAATCTGGTTTATTCTGAGATTTTTTATTCGGGGGTGGTGTCTGGCTCAGTGGGTTAGGATGCTTTGCCTGTGATCAGAAGGTCGCCAGTTTGAATCATAGGGATCAGCAGAGCAATTTCACAGATAGGCCCAATTTCTCCAGGGACTTTCAGAAGAATGTGAATCACTATGGATAAAGGCATCTGCTAAGTAAATAAAATGTAAAGGTTCCATCGGCTGTAAAAGCACATTTGTGCTACTCAAGTCCAGAACCTTCCTGGGTGCTTCCAAGCCCAGTTTATGTCTGCAGGCTCCATATTTCTTCCACGTTTTATAGTGTAGTGCACACACCTGTACAGTCAACTCACTGCCTCATCATGTCTGCCAAGTCAGCAATTATCCGTTTTGTGTACATATACCTTAAAAATTTCCTATGCAAGACTTGCATCCATCCATCCATTTTCCAAACCACTTATCCTTCTGGGTCGCGGGGGGTCCGGAGCCTATCCCGGAAGCCACGGGCACGAGGTGGGGAACAACCCAGGATGGGGGTCCAGCCCATCGCCGGGCACACTCACACACCATTCACTCACGCATGCACACCTATGGGCAATTTAGCAACTCCAATATGCCTCAGCATGTCTTTGGAGTGTGGGGGGAAACCGGAGTACTCGGAGGAAACCCCACGACGGCATGGGGAGAACATGCAAACTCCGCACACACGTAACCCATCATGCCACCCCTGCAAGATATACAGTAAAAAGAAACATTGCAGAATGCAAATATTGTTAATAATCATGGTAAGGGAGTAACAGTACACAAAATTCGCAGATTGGTACAAACGTCAGTGTTGCGTTTAAGGTTGGGTACAACTCTAGTATGGCAGGGAAATGGAATTTCTTTAGAAATTATTCCTAAATAGCTGCAAACTAAACACAATCATGAACAGTTGTAAGCTGAAGATAATGTGTCCGAATAACAAACCCTAAGAGACGCCATTTGCACAACTTAAAATATTTGAATTAAAAATGTTTAATAAATAAAAATTCTAAAGTAAGCCTGCATTATAAGAAGCAAAATGAACTAAATCCTATGTTCTCTACTATCAAATTGAGTCGCATATCTGCAGCAATGAACATGCCGAAAGTCATAGCCCTTTTTTTGGCCTGGTCTGAAGTTCCTGGCAAAAGCACCTTAAATGCCACAGGGAGACTAACTTGCAGAGGTGGTTTCTGTCGTGCTTTGGTTGTACACACACTCAAATTATGCCATTTTAAATGAGTCAGCATGTTGATCATGTTTCCAACAACATATCAGAATTCAGTATAATCATGCCAACAGTCTTGGTCTTATCAACTACTCTTTCTCCAGTACTGGTTACCAGTTTGCTTGGGAAACCAAAATGTTCCCAAATGGTTGAATAGCACAATGTTTTCCATATTGAATTTGTTCACTTGGGCGGCATGGTGGTGCAGTGGTTAGCACTGTCGCCTCACACCTCTGGGACCCGGGTTCGAATCCCCGGCTGGGTCACATGTGTGTGGAGTTTGCATGTTCTCCCCATGTCGTTGTGGGGTTCCCTCCGGGTACTCCGGTTTCCCCCCACAGTCCAAAAACATGCTGAGGCTGGGTTGTTCCCTACCTCGTGCCCATTGCTTCTGGGATAGGCTCCGGACCCCCCGCGACCCAGTAAGGGTAAGCGGTTTGGACAATGGATCGATGAATTTGTTCACTTGTGCATTTAGTTTCTGCATGTGTCAAGCAATGCATTCACTTGTTTCATTGTATAATGTAACTGAACGACACAAATACATGTACTGCTACAGCCCACAGGTACCGTTACAGCCCACAGGTACTGTTACAGCCTAATCCGTTACCAACATCAGGTAATGAAACATAAAGAGTTGTATGTAATGCTAGTGAATTCAGTTTGCCAAAAGGCAATGACTAACCAAATGTCTAAGCAAAATTTATTGTATACAGTGAAGTTTTCAACACCCCTGCAGGAGTTTTTATTCATCCACATTGTACTTCAAAAAAAAAGTTACACGTTTAACAAAAAATCCCTTGAAAGAAACTTTGTATGGTTTTATGCATGTTCTTTGGTTCCAGAACCAATTTAAAATATATTCAGCAAGATACACCCATGTTACAATGAAACTAATAATTAATCCAGGAAACAGTAGATGTGTGCTTCTGTTTAGAACAAAAGAAAATTAGGAAAGAGAGGAGGCCATTTGGCCCATAAAGCTCATTTGGGGAGAACTTAACTAATAGCTCAGGTTGTTAAAATCTTATCTACCTCTGATTGAAAGGAACCCAGGGTTCTAGCTTGCGCTACACTAGCAGGAAGACTATTCCATACTCTAACTACATGCTGTGTAAAGAAGTGCTTCCTCAAATTCATTTTAAAATGTTCTCTCCCTAATTTCCACTCATGACCACAAGTTCTAGTATTTCAACATATATTGAAGTAGCTAAAGAAATGTATTTCTTAATTGAAATTAGTTATTTCTTAGTTGTTGCTCATTTGAAATTAATTTAAATGATTTATTGTTTGAGGTATTTGTTTAATCTTCAGTGTATTGTTTTTGACTTTAGGTTCATGGTCTATAATTGAACTAGTTTTTCCTCGGACTCAGCTACCCAGCCCCGGTAATGGACTCGGTCTCGTCTCAGACTCGCCCCCCCTGTTGCACTCAATTTTGACTCAGCTAAGATGGACTTGAACACAAGACTGTGTAAAAGTACTCTGAAGGCAGTCCTTGCTTGAATATAACAGCGAGTGTACTTAGGTGTTGGCATTTTCATGTAAATGGTTTAATTTAAAAACCTCATGGCATATTATTATTGTTGTTTTTAATTTCATCTTATTTTAATCATGGCATTTGAGTTATTAAAGTTATTACACATAGACAGACCACCTCCTGAGATGCCGTGTAATCCATATTTTATAACTCATCCTCCAGCCTAGTGTTGATGAAACTTCATTCCAGTGTGGAATTCCTTTTAAACACTAACGTGTTTTCATCGCTAAAACAGATACGTCTGGGCATACACACATTATGTTGGCCTTTGTGATAAAGCAGCCTGGGTCTCAGTGTTAATGTGACATTACGGCTGTGGAAGTGTGGTATCAGTGCTTCCGGTGAAATTAGAAATTAAACGCATGAAGAAGTGATATTAGTATAAAAGGAAGAATTAGTGTGGGCAGCTCGTCTCCAACAGAGCACCCAGACTTGGGGTCTGGCCGGTGGGATTTTCTGCAGAGTTGACTAAATATAGATTACAGTAATTTACTTTCAAACAACTCATTTTCTGTGTTTGACATGTCCATTAACCCTGGCTAGAAAAGTCATTAATTTTTCACCAATGAAGACATTACTCATTTGAGTGCCTTTCATTAGCGTCCATGTTGCAGTGGAAGCGATTGGCCCGGGACTGCGCCGCCTGTACTTCGACGCTAACAGCTAGCCTAGCCTACCTCCTCCTTAGTGCGCGCTTTCATTGTTCCGCGCAATATAGGGTAATTAAGCATCTTCTGCTATTCTTGGCGCTCTCTCTGGATTTGAAAGAAATAGACCTGTCAATGTTTAGGCATGGGAAACTTAACAAATGGGAAGGGCTGGTCGGTATTCCCCATGTCCTGCTAGCTCAGTGTTGATGGGGCGTCGGGAAATAGGCCGTTTGTCCATCTTTGTTTTGGTCATCGTTTAACCCGCAGGTGCACCTCTCTGTTTTTGGTCCAGCAGTACCTTTGCGGCTCCTATCCGGAAATTATCACATAATACTAATCGTTACATTAATGGTCATGTAATTGAAACTGAAAATTAATCGCACTAAGACAGATAACAGCAGCTCATCACTGTGAATGGGTGTATACTGTCATTGTCAAACACAAATATTGCCGTCGTTGGGCTCATGTCACATCTCTGAGCCTCAGACCGATTGCGAACCACGTCAGTAATAATCTAAAACATGTGAGCGGTGCTTAAGAAAGTCACCAGTGCCACTGTGGAGTCCTTGTATCCTTCAAGGGCACTTCAGTTTAATGTCATGAAGGAAAGATCCCTTCAGGTTAATCCTTGGCTCGCTACGTGCCGGCGAGAAGCCAAATAAAACCTGGGAAATAGCAGTTGGGAGATATAACGTAGCACAGTGTCTGTCCCATGCACAACAGGGTGATGGAAAGCAATGGGCACAAACTAACTACCCCCAAAACAAACAGTGTCGAATCCCTTTAACCCTTTTTTTGGGAGCTGTTAACTATGGTGGAAGTGTTTGGATGGACAGGGCCGTCCGGGAGCGTGGCAGGCGAGGGGCTGCTCTCTGCAGAATAGCGATCGCTCTGATGGCTGCCTCATTGTTTGCTGTCATGCTTGGCAGTTCTATTTTCCCATGTGTCAAAGCCACAGAGGGAGAGTGAGAGTCTCTGCTTCCCAGCTCTGGAGTCCGAGGCTTCAAGGTGACCAGTCATGGAGATCTGAGGCAGCCCCTGTTTGGAAAGGGGTGACGTGACAGTGACAGTGACAGCGCATGAATGCGTCCGTTTTTATACCCACTAGTGAAATTAAATGGGGAAAGTGACGTGTTGAGTTTCTGAAGCACGTGAATGTGGGAGATCTGTTCCTTGGCCAGTGTTATTCCAATCGCACAATGACTGATCCTACAAGTCTGGCAAATTTTTAGGCCCTTGAAAATATTCTATATGAGCTAAAGCTCCTACAGTATAGTGACTTGATCGATATGAAAATGAATGCAGTACAATCATGTGCAGTTCTGATTATTGATCCCAATATAAGGGGACCCAGCCGAATCAGCCACAGCAAGGCCACATCCGCACAGCCATAGAAACTTTTTCACATGAAGGAGGAAACAAATATAAGCACAAAAACGCTGTTGATCCAAAACTGGCGTGAGGCCGTGGCAGAAGGAAATGCATTAGGATCTGCTGTATAAATAGAATAGATAATGGATTTGAGAGCAATATTATATTTATCCAACTCAATAAAGCAAGACGAGGAAGATTAGTCTATTCTGGAGATAATGGCACCTCAACTCAACCCATTAAATGGCAACTCTATATAAAAATATACAGCGCGGTGCAGCGGGATGCCGTACACGGATTCCTGTGGGCCGCCCAGCGCACGATTGCCTGTGTCAGCCCTCTGCCGTTCCATGAAAGTCACCTTTCTGCACGTTGTCTCTTCACATTAGGGGAATCCTGGGGAGGGGTGGG
>JAODJX010000032.1:186624-207700 GCA_026776945.1 Isichthys henryi | reverse complement strand
CCGCCCGCGCCCCCCCGCCGGCCGCGCCGGCCGGCCCCGCCCCGCGCCCCCCCCCCCCGCCCCCCCCCCCCCCCCCCCCCCCCCCGCGCGGGCCCCCCCCCCCCCCCCGGCCCAGGGATTCGTGACACTCTGCCAGTCGGATACTTTATGATCTGACCTGTATGTCACTCAATACTCCGGCATCGAGTAGGGAGTCTGCCATTCATACAGGGGCAGGGGGATTCGACGTGAATAATATGCATTTTTAAAAATTCATTACAGACACCCCTTTACATTTGCGGTTTCAGTTATTTGTGAGTCAACCGTGAACAATTAAATGGGAATATTTTGGGAGCTTGCCGACATATCGCAAAAACTCACATACTGTAAGTCATAAAAAAATGTGGTAAATGCTTTGCATCACATAAAATCATATAATAAATATTAGTAATACATACTGTAATATCTGTAGTGTAAGTGCATGCTGTACCTTTAATATTGAAAGTCTTGGCTTGGGTACACTGTGTAACTTTGTCTCAGCAGCGGACCCCCCTCACGTATTAGTTGTCTTTGTGAACTTTTGAACTTTTCAGTGCGGCTGATTTTGCATACAGTATTTAATAAAGGGTGTAAAACATAGTGTTCCCAGTGCTTACAGCAGTAACTTTGTACATACAGGGGAATAATTTAGATGATTTGTATTTTATATAAAAAGGTCTTAATATGAAATAACAAATTAATTTGACATACAAAATGTACAGTTCAGTACAATTTGTTTAGAAATATATGTGATAATAAATAGAATTTTAATGTTATCCTTCAGGCTAGCAGACTGTTTAGGTGTGAGGTTCTTATTATTTGCAATTTTTTTATGTTTGCAGGCATCTTCTGCCCCTCGCAAATGTGGAGGGTTTACAGCATATTAATCATTGTCTAATTTCAGAGTTATAGTAAGACTTGTTTAAATTCCAAAATACTGTACAGGTTCAAGCTGTCTAAGTTGCAGCACAGCGTGTGGCTGCCTGGGATGTGAACAGACGTTGTGGTCAGCATGATGTATTCATCACCTCTCCAGGGCTGTGGGCTACACACTCGTCTCAGCTCACTTTGTGTGGACGTCCTGTGTGTGGCTTTTCTTGGGGAACTCCGGGTTTCTCCTGCAGGTCAAAAACATGTTCTTTAGGCTGATTGGTGTCTCTGAATAGTGCATCATGTGTTCATGTGTTATGTATATCCTACATTTTAAGGACCAAATGCCCCTGCAATAAATAAAATAGGTAAAAACCTGTTATTGTGTGTGTGTGTGTGTGTGTGCGTGTGCGTGTACGAACATGTGTGTGTGTGTCTGTGGTCCAGGTATCAAATGTCCCCGGAGCGTGATATTTTGACATTGTGGGGACCATTTTTCCATAAGGGTAACGTCAATGTTATAAAAATCCGTGACTGCAATCAAAAAACAAAAAATGACAAAAACTTAGGGCTGCTTAGGGATCAAGGGCATCATTTTTGAATTTTGGTTTTTCCCATAGAAATGAACGGATGGACCCCACAAAGATACAAGTACTGGTCTGTCTGTGTGTGTGTGTGTGCGTGCACGCGTGCGCGAGCAGGTATACTTATCCTTACACAATGTCCCCATAACGTGATAAATCTGTTTTTTTGGCAGGAAACTGGTCGCCATAAGGGAAAACTCTATTTTATAAAAATTGGTGACATAAAAAAACTAAAGATGCAAAAACTCTTGTATTTTGTTTGGTTACTTATGGTTATGGTTAGGGCAGGGTGGAGGTTAAGGTTGTCATAGTTAGCATTAGCATTTTTCCCATAGAAGTGAACGTTAAGGATAGGTATACTCGACATGTGCACGCGCGTGTCTCTGTGTGTGTGTGTGTGTGTGTGTGTGTGTGTGCTCTGAGATGGACTGTCCCCTCTGTCCCCTGCCTTATGTCCTGTGCTTGTGGCAAAGACAGCAGGCTCACAGAGTGCCTGTACTAGATATATAGTATCTGTGGATGAATATACAGTTTGTCAGGTGTGGCCACTCCTTTATACAGGATCACAAGCTTGAGCATCAGTAACCCGCTAGTCGGTCGGTTTAGTTATTTAGAAATTGTCTAAATACCACTCAGCTTAAGCTGCTTAGCTATGCAAGCAATTACAATGCCATCTAATCTAATTGTGTTTTGGGGGTTAAATGGGGCTGCTTTTGTTTGTTAGAAGATTTTGTTGCAAACATGTAAACTGATGCTTTAGTAAATACTAAAATATGCAATCAAACTGCAGTTGAATGTGTCCAAAATGGTGTTTGGTGTCATTGTCATTTTGGTGAATAGGTTGTGGTTAGCTTGTGACCGTCCCTGTGACAGAGTAATGGCTGGATGCCTGCTGCCAGACAGAGAAATAGGAGATCTCACGCTGCTCCGAACCTCACAGAGCCCGCACAGCCTCCAGTGCTCTTCTGTTTGCCTGATTTTTTGGGTCCTTCTGGATGTTTTCTTTATTGCTTTCATTGATTTTGACTTGTGTTTTTAGCTCGCTCAGAGTATATTGTTTTTATTTAGTCAATTTTGTAAAGAAACTTTCCTTTTGTGTGTGAGTGTCTGTTACTGGAGGCGGTATCGTTTGCCAGTCACTGCCGTCATGGGGGATCAGAGCAGTGTTTGTGTGCCTATTTATAGGTGTGTATGTGTCTGTGTGTTTTAATAGCTTTGCAGGGTCTTTTCTAGGGAAACTCCAGAAAGGACCTTGTAAGGTCACTCACTAAAGGATTTTCTATGGTTAGACTTTTTTCCCTCAAAATTTTGTATGTTGTTTTCGTATATCATTTGATTTGATCTCAAATGTCATGTTTTGTTGGAGTGAAATTTGTAATCATACACCGAATCATAGAAAGTGTCTTGCAATGACACACGTGTGTGTTTGTTTGAGTGTGTACACTGTGTGTGTACCTCTGTATATGTGTGTGTACCTCTGTATATGTGTGTGTACCTCTGTATATGTGTGTGTACCTCTTTGTGAGTGTTTGTACCTCTGTGTGAGAGTGTGTACCTCTCTGTGAGTGTACCTGTGTGTGTGTTTGCGTGTACTTGCGTGTGTATGCATGTTCACCTGTGTGTGTACCTCTGTGTGTGTATCTCTGTATGTGTGTACCTTTGTGTATGTGTATACCTTTGTGTGTGTGTGTACCTCTGTGTGTGTAGGTATCTCTGTGTTTGTTTTCCTGTGTGTTTATGTGTGTATACCTCTCTGTGTGTATGTATCTGTGTGTGTTCCTATGTGTGTGTGTTTGTACCTCTGTGTGTGTGTACCTTCATGTGTGTGTTCCTGTGTGTGTACCTCTCCTTAGCGCCCTTGGCCCCATTCCCATGTCCCCCTGCATCTCCTCTGACTCGCAGAGACCCTGTGGACTTGCATCAGTCAGACGCCTGGCTGACATGTGCCCTTGCACTCTGTCAATCTGGTGGGATGGGGGAGGCTACTTCCAGCAGCCTCTGCGGATCTCCATCTGGCTGCAGGTTGCTTAACGCTGTGTTTTCCACTGCTTATGTCTTCTCTGTGGTATGGGGAGGTGTGTGGGCTGGGTCACAGAGTCGCCAGGGGTCACACCGCACAGACAGAGAATCTCCTCCGTCTTACAAAGCTGTGCATCTTCATTCTCACGACTGTCGGGAATAAGCTCCATCTCGATTCATTATTGATTCCAATATCCAGTGCGGTCGTTTCTGGCTGAACAGGAACGTGGAGCAGATTGAGCTGAGGAAACTTCACTGGGCACATGTGCGCCTGCAAGCCGAGTCGCATTGATATAACAATGTTTTGCACTTATTAAATCCTTTAGTAAGTAATGCACTTTAAAGCTGGTGATGCCGTGGGAGCCCTGAGCGTGTGACCATGTGGATGTTTGGCGCAGCGCCGCTCGGACCATGCCCATGCAGCTCAGGTGCTACAGAGCGTGCTGCTCATCCTGACAGAGGCGAGTATCGCCGGGGCTCCTCCGCATTCATTTGTCTGACGCCTGCCTTCTCGCGGTAAGCGTCTGCGAGAACCCGGGCTTGTGAGGACATCCTCCATCAATCACAGCCGCTCAGGACCGCCGATTTAAATATTTCATTGGAAGGGGCCAGACCGTGCCAAGGATGGCGATGCATTAGAGAGAGAGAGAGAGAGAGAGAGAGAGATGTGGATGGTCACGTCACAGAGATGAACGGCCCAAGGAAATGGCTGGCGTGAGCCCTGGCCCTCGGGCTTTCCTGTTCATCCTTTTATGTTTTGGGTCTTCTCTATCTTAACATGTGAACCATGCCTCTTTAAGCATCAGTACTAATAATAACAATGCTACTATTATTACTACTGCCACTAATATTACTACTACTACTACTACTTCTACTACTACTACTAATAATAATAATAATAATAATGTTAATTATTATTATTAATGGCAATTAATAATAATTAATGGTAGCTGTCAGAATGGGATTTCCAATGCACCCATGAGTGGGTGTATGTCTTTGTCTGTTTGTCTGTGTCTGTCCGTTCATGTATGTTTGTGTGAGAGTGTGTGTGTGGGGGGGGGGGTTGTGTCTCCTTCTGTGCCGTACATGCATGTGTTAACACCGTTTATTTCATTTCACTCTCATCACTCTCAGACGCGCGTGTAGGTGACTCCATATGTTATTCAAACCCTAAGTATTATTTGCTAGGTGAGGATGGAGAAAAAAGCAGCGGATGCATTATGATAATAAAAACAAATCACCAGCGTGGCACTTATGTAAATTTAACATCCAACAGGGAGGTTATTTGAATATAATAAACGGAAACATAACCAAGATGGATACTGGTTTTGTGAACTTATGGATCGCCCTATATTTCCGTTCCTTTCCAGATGAGAGATGAATCAAAAAGTTGTTTTTTGTATTTATCCATGGACAGTAGTGCCCTGAGTAGCCTTTTTTTTATGTGCGTTCCTTCATTCTGTTTTGTGTGCGTTTGTGTTTATTGATTTGTTTTTCTCGGAATCAATGGAGGGTGTGGTATTCTCCATGCTTATCAGTGTCTAATCTATCAAGTGCAGAATACCATCGCTTTTTGTTACGGATGATTTTCCAAAGGTTACTCTGTGCATTAATGCAGTCTGGCTTTCCATAAACAGCTAGGTGTTTTATGAATCGTGATCCGTATCAGGAGAGGAATAGCATAAAAGCATCACAAAAGGCCATTAAATACTCAATCACCCCCTCTGTGATTCTTATTTTTTCTGCTTCAGTTGTTGCCAGAGCACTTTTTCAGGTGATCTGTGAACCAGCCCTGTCCTTCTCACCCACCCTGACTCTCAGCTCTCAACCCTTCCACCCCCCTCGCTCCCCTGCAGGACCACGTGTGGTGAAATGCGCCATTTCCCCCTATCGTTCCCGTTTCCTTCCAGCACATGCAGACAGAGAGGCCCCGGGAGCGGTGCGGCTGCGTAATAAACTACATGCCATGTCTTAACAGCCTCCCTCAGAGGCGTGCGGCCCGGCGCGCCCCATGCATATAGATGAGCCCTCGGTGTGGGAGATCGCTTTGTTACAGCCTCTCAATCACACTGCAGTACTGAGACGGTGGCGGCCGCCGGGAGCAGTCTGCCTCTGCCACACCGCGGCCCCCGCCGGCCCTTTGTCTGCGCAGAGAACTTATAAAAAATAAGATGGGGTTAAAGGAGGGAAGCACATGAGCAGCCCTCTGCCGGTGCTGATTAATTAATGAGGCTGTTACCTCCCGGATGGCAGCGCCGCGTCTTAGTGAGATTGATATTCTTCAGAGGCGTTAAGCTACTCATATTGAGATTTCTCAGCACTCGCTGCTGATCTGGCAAGGTCACCATGTCACGCTACCCTTGGGAGTGCTCTAAATTAAAATGTTGACCTGTGACATCACTTCCTGCTAACGCAGCATTGCTGTCAGAGCTGTGATGTCGTAGGATCCCCCTTTCTACTGAAGTCGCAAACCCTCCGATTTCAGCTCTCTCTTTGTTTCGGACATTTAGTGCTTTTATCAGTGCTCAGATGCTGAATTTGTCCCTCATATCTGGACTGACGACTCCTTTTCCCGAGTGTGTCCCTCCTCCGTCGGTGCTCAATGTCCTCAGTGCCACCCAGTGCTCTTTCGATTTTACCAGATGTTTAGAACAGATGTTAATATGTGACCACCTGCAGGAAGAGAGAATACGCCTGTCCTTTTTCTCATTAAAACGCAAAAGGCTCAACTGCCATTGGCCATCATAGGAAACCCCCGTCTTGTTTGTTTCTCATATTCATATGTATCCCATCATGCTGAGGGAGAGCACCTGCTGGCTGTAGGTTGCTGTGTTATTTATAGTCGGGATCCTGGGTTCAGTCTCAGATGCTGGCACTTACCCTCCAGACAGTGATGCATTATTAATCTCAAAATGACTCATATTTTGCCTTGTGGGGTTTGGCAGAGTGTCAGCCTTGACCAAGGGCTGTATTGTAATTAATGCAGATCTGGGCAAAAGCAAAATAACATATTTACTTTAATGCTTACTGTTACTTGCACGCTGAAACGTTGCCAGCAGCTATATCAAAACACACTTGACATGGCGCACGGGCTGAACAATGGGCTTGGAGATCCACGGCAGATTGGCCCTCTCTGATGCCCATCTGCCACCCTGCCATGCCATTGGCTGCTTTCCCGGAGGTCGATGGGACTTGAAGTTGAAATTGAAAAACGATTTGTGCGAGCTGGAAGAGGGAGCAAGGCAAGAGCATGGAGGGGCACCAAGCTACAGAGGCATTAGTCTGACTTGGTCGTGCTGTGGTCTCGCATGAGGTACCAGAACCGGGAGAATTGGGAGCTGAACTTGCCTTGTTTCAAACTGAGCCCGGTGTGGTTAGAGGGTGACGGCTGACAGTTGGCACCTCTTTCTTTGGGTGGGGGGAGGTGATATAAATTTATGAGTATATGGAACTTCTTATTGTCATGACCTGTTCGTACGATCCTAGTGTGTGCCACGCCCCCTCATTCACCCCGTGTGGAATCGTTCATCAGCCATTCTGCGTTTCCTGCCTTCAGTCTCGTGTATTTAGTCCTCGTTCAAGTCTGTTTCCCCAGTCCTGTCATTGAAGTCTCTCGCTGTTGGTACCGCTTTTCGTCAATAAACCTTCATTCCCGACTCTCCATTTCCCGGATCCTCGATTCCTTGCTCCCTGCCTGTTTGTCCAACATGCGACGTCACACTTATAATGTTAAAGTGCATCTTTTTAAAAATTTTTAATTAGTTAAATTTAATTATATATATTTTTGTGTGGCACCATTTATAACACAACTGTCCCAAGGCACTTAAACAAAAATGTGTGGCTACATGTTATTTGTGCTTAGATACAAATGGCTCATGCTACAGGGAAAAAGAAAAGAAAAAAGCCAGAATATTAGTCTATATTAATACTGTACATTTATAAATAATCAATATAATATCCTAATATACTGTGTCTATATCATATGGAGTCAAAGCTGACTTTGAATTTAACTATAAATCATGTACACAATTTTTTGGCCTTCAAATTGACTGAGATCCATGAAATCCTGAAGAATGGAGATTAAGATGCAAATGTAGAGGAGACATATGCACAATTTGAAAAATGAGTATAAATGTTTAAAAAAACCTGTAAATTGGCATCCAGAGACAAACAGTTTGCCTGTTTCATTGTTCGTTTGTTACACGTTTTCTGTTGAATTTGATAAGCTTTCAGTGTATCGGCACCTGCTCATGTCCCCTCAGGCGGACCTCCGAGGTGAAGACTTCTGGATTGGTGACGTCGAGATGTTCTCAATCTTTTTGGCCTAAAACTCTTCAGATGTGACGTTGCCCGTCTCGACAACTGCAAAACATGCTCAATTAAAATAAGAAGAAAAGTAATGCGACCGTTTAATTGCATTAACATAATGCCTTCTAACGATCATTAAACGCACCAAAATAGTCATGATAATAAAGCAATTACTATTTTGGGAGCACAATTAGCCCAGCACCTTTTTGATGCTATAATTACAACATGCAGATGGATACTCACAGAGATTTGGTCTGTGGAGAAGTAAGATGCGAAAGGATGAGGGCAGTGAAGACAAATAGGTTGTCTGTAAAAAGTCATTTCTGCCAGTGGGGAACTACGGTGTAGTAGCTTGGAGATCTGGACCTTACAGCCGTCTTGCAGCTGTGTGTGCGTGTGTGCTTGTGTGTGTGTATGGATGTGTGTGTGTGTGTGTGTGTTGGGGGAGGGGACATGTTTTGCGAGAGAACATTTTGGAACTAAACCTGTCTCTTAAATGAAAATGGAGGGACATAAACAAAGGAGTGTAAGGGGGGAATGGAAGGATAGAGGCTGAGGTGGCTGGGGGAGGTGGGAAGGAGATAAAGAGAGAATTGGTTTTCATGCTTGGTAGTCGGGGGCCCTGTAAATCTCCTAGGAGCAGGCCAGAAGACAGCAGAAGGTTGATCCTCATCCATCACTCCTGACAATTTCACCACTCCGGCGTGTCTTGACAGAGGACGCGAGAGCACACACACACACACAAGCGCACACGCACGCACACACACTCATACATACACAGAATTCTAGCTAGAGTTGGATGGGCCTGTCTCACTGAGCAAATTAACTGTAATTTTTAAAACTAGGGCTGCTTTATGAGGGAGGTGCTTTTAGGTTTGGTTTATTCATTTCCTTGTTGGAAGGAAACATGTGGCATCCAGGTGGTGTAATATCGGACCTGTTGGAGCCTCAGCCCTTTGAAATCATAGATTGGGGGGGAATGGTCACTAGTTTAAAAAATAAAAGGCAGGTGGTCTCTGGAGACAGCAGATTGGACTTTATATATAGAGCCCTCGCTCTGCCCATGCCAAAGAGAGTCTTAACAGCTCTGACTGCCAGAGTGCCTCGCCGATGCTGCTCAGCCAGGGGACCAAGGAAGCAGGTGCACAAGTGATGAGGAGGGGAAGTGTGCCTTATAAAATGTTAGTGTGCATACAGCCTAGTTAGGTCGGTGGAGGATAATCCTAGTAATACTGAGGAGGGGGGGCTTTCAGATTCAGGAGAATTATCTGGTCCTTGTCAGATAGAAGTGTTTTAAATGCTCTGGGAGTTAAATGAACAATAGCAGAACCTGTATGGAATACCTGTGTGGTGGACCTGGGAAGAGGGCATGTGTGGGGGATCTGGGCAGAGGGCATGTGTGGAGAACCTGGGCAGAGGGCGTGTGTGGGGGATCTGGGAAGAGGGCATGTGTGGGGGACCTGGGCAGAGGGCATATGTAGAGAACCTGGGCAGAGGGCGTGTGTGGGGGATCTAGGAAGAGGGCGTGTGGGGGACCTGGGAAGAGGGCATGTGTGCGGTACCTGGGCAGAGGGCATATGTAGAGAACCTGGGCAGAGGGCGTGTGTGGAGAACCTGGGCAGAAGGCGTGTGTGGAGAACCTGGGAAGAGGACATGTATGGGGGATCTGGGAAGAGGGCGTGTATGGGGGACCTGGGCAGAGGGCGTGTGTGGGGGACCTGGGAAGAGGGCATGTGTGGGGAACCTGGGCAGAGGGCGTGTATGTGGGATCTGGGCAGAGGGCGTGTGTGGGGGATCTGGGTAGAGGGTGTGTGTGGGGGACCTGGGCAGAGGCCGTGTGGGGGACCTGGGCAAAGAGTCAAATGGACACATGCACACCCAGAAGCACAGCCTCACATGCACATTCAGATGCACAGCCTCACATACACACCCAGAAACACAGCCTCACAGTCCTATGTGCCCTAATCCAACATTCTTTATGAATTACAAGCTTAAGGTTAACAGTGTCATCTGTTTATGTCTTCTGTGTTCATACTTATTTTGCCTTGATGTCCCTGTGTGAAGCCTACAAACATGTTCAATAGGCTAATTAAATGTGTACAACGTGCAGGGAGTATATTACCATCCTGTCTAGGGTATACTCCTGCCTTGAGCCTTGTGCTGTCTGTGATAGGCTCCAGCCCCCCCAGCTTTGCCAAGAATAAGCGGATGGAAGATGAATGGGTGGATGGAAGGACGGATGGATGGAGTGTCTTTTTTCATCTACTAGAAATTCTTGCCTGACTGACAATCATTAAAAGAGGACACTCCTAATTAAAGATGTAAAAAGTGTACATTACCACACAATAAGGCCATGAATATCCCCTCTGCAAACACTAACGCTTCCCTCCTAGCAGAAATGATATTACACTCAAAAGGCCATAACTGTATCATCCAGCCAAAGATTTGAGGCTGATTTTAAAATACGGAAGTTCTTTTGTGACATCTGGTATCTTTAAAACCCATCTCGTTCTACTTTTCCGCTGCATGGATGGATGTTTGAGTGAACCATTTTCCCCCCAAAATGAGGTAAATTAAATCGTGACATTTAAAGGCTGCTTTGAGCCTTGTGATTAACAGTGGATATAAAGAGTCCAGCACATAAAATCACAGAGGCTGTTTCTTCTGTATTTTCAAAAAAAAAAAAAAAAAAAAGTTAAAAAATTTCTGTTACTGTTTCTTGGGTGGCAAACTGAAGAAAGATGGAGCCACTCTCAATGAATGACCAGGTGCCATACTTCACTTCCCATCTCTCTCTGACTGCATCAGCCCTACGTGATGCATCCTCCCTGTGCTACCAGTTAAATTCCACTGCCTATACAGCTATATGTCTTCATATTGCACTGGTTCCTACATGCTACATGCCACACATTGTGTCACTGCAGAGGACATTAGGGGACGCTATACACAGCTGGGACCAGCACTCCAGGGCATCTGTAGGGTCTGGTGCTTAGCCAGTGTGAAATGGGTTTTGGGATGGAAGTGCTCTGCCTGCAGGGTGGGAGGGGTACCGACCGGTTAGCTTCTCCGGCCCCCGCTTTTCTGCTGCTGCCTTAGGTCATGCCATCCACTGCCACTAGCCAGCCTGTGGTGCGAGTCATCGAGTGATCAAAGTCTGCGCAAAGAGGAACAAGAAAGCTGCTATGGACAGCAAAGCAGCCATCTCTGATGAAGGAGGGGTTCCCTGGCTACTACAGACTGCTGTGGCTGCCAAGCCCCAGCCCCGGTGCACCCTGGGTAACAGGGCTCCAGCAGCTTCTACTGGTCACTTCTAATTGGTAAAATAAACTCACCAGTGGAGCCATTTTTGTGTGTGAGGAAATATACTGAGAGCTCTCTGTACTATTCATGCAACCAACAGGTATCCAAAGTGACTCACACCCCTTACTCTATATTTAACCTGTTTACACAAACACATTATGTCGCATGGTGCTTTCAGTTAAAACAACTAATGTATTATTATACTGCAGACTTTCACTACTACCAGAGTGCCCATTTATTATTATTTTTTATATATTATTACATTTACATATTTAACAGATGCTTTTATCCAAAGCAATGTATGAACGAGGCAAATAGCACATTGCAAACAGAAGTCAACTAGGTATAAATACAGCTAGACTGAGCATCCAGTGAGTAGCCACTTACAACGGCAAACCTTATTGGAGCAAGAGCACCGCAACAACTATTAAAAAAGAACCTATTAAATCCATTCAAGGGTCAGATGTACAATATAAGAGCATTCAAGGAACATAAAGAGGCATCACTATTATAATTGTCATTAGATTTTTTTAGTCCAACTGCTGTTTAAATGCTATAAGACCGTGTTACGTTGCTTGGTGATTGTAGGGGGTCATTTGAAGAGAATGGGACACTTAGAATACTGTCTTTAAAATACTTAGTCTCATTTTTGTTTATATTTACGTTTGCAGTAACATAGTCTTAAGAGTGTAGTCATTGCCGTAATTGTGGATGCCAAATGAACAACATCATTGTAATATATTTCACTGACATTTGACAGACGGACGCCTGGTTATATTTTCATACGTTTTAAGGAGAGAAAAGACAGGTGCCATAGCTGTGACGCGCCTGACGGGTTCGGACCGGCTCCATTGTAGTTGTTATATCTGGAATGAAACTAACTGGGCATGTTCGATGTGCGTCGGCGCGAGCGTGGGACACTGCAGCGCTGGCTCCACGATCCGCAATTAGTGCGGGACACGGCACCCGGCGCGCGCCTTTGCTTCCTGATGACCGCTCTTTGGTGACCGGAGCCGGTTCGGTTCGTTGCAGTCAAACCAACTCGTTTGCCCGACATGGGTTTTTCCACTAGCCAAGTACGAAACTCGCCGCAGTCTGGAACTACTTATGAGTTAAAAATAGCCGGCGAGTGATTGGCAGTTCGGCGCGGCCCCGACAACGGGTGAGTGACGGTTTGTCTGTTCGGGAAATTTAAACAGCGTTTGCTGTTGGCCGGGCAGCAATCAGCGTTTCATCCGGAGAGCCCTGCCATCTAACTCTGTGCTTCTCTCCTAATACCCACCTTTGACTTAATTCGTATCAAAACAAAGATGTTCCTTTTTAATTAGTGCAACTTTAATGCACTGAAGCCACCGCATTATTCTGTGGTGAGTATAGTTCATGTAGTCTCTTTTACAATGACTTGCCTCAGGATGAATGCACGACGAGCACCTAATATTAATCGCATCAGCCCCGCAGAGACAATGGACCCCCAGACATAATATGGTGTAGAATACCTCCCCCTGCCCCCCCCCGCCGGAGTTAAACACGCTTGGAAAAATACATTATAGACATAAGCACTAAATAAGACAATCTAAATTTCTGAAAAAAAAAGGAAGAAGACTGATGTAAGGCAGAGAATGAGTATGTGTTTGCCTGAGGAACAGCTGAAAGTAGGCTGGCAACAGATGTGCAGGGCAGTAAAGTGTAATTGAAATGCCAGCAGCAATGGTCTTATCTCCTTGGTACAGGAGCTTGCTGCCAGTCTGAACATCAGTTAAATGTCATTTTACCTAGGTCTGCATCAGAGAGCCACAATCCCCACTTTTGTGATGGGGAGTGTGTGTGTGCGTGTGTGTGTGCGTGTGTCTCAGGTGGCCAGATAGTTTAGAAGCTCACCGTGAATGTCTACCTGCTTGAATTAGGTTGTGATTTAGTATGGTCTGTCGGTGGGTGTCATTAGTCCCACAGTGATTGGGTTTTTTTTGTAGTTCTTAGCCAATTCCAATCAGATTCCTTGAAAAGCGATATCTTCATTTTCCAGTACAGGGTATTATACGACTTAGCTGTGAGCAGGTCTATTAAAGTTAAACCAGCACACTGGTGGCCCTCCTGATCTGGTATGGTCTCCCTGGTTATAATTTATCTAGGAAAAACGAAAGGTATCTGTGTCTGTAGATATGACTTATTTAATGAGGTTTTCCCCTTTTCCACTTTCTCCAGTCTGCATCTATAAATAAATTCATTCCAATAAACTCAAGTAAATTTAACATTATCTGAGTTTTGCATGGTAATTGCAATTTTTCCATATTAATTGACTGGGTGAATGTTACTGTGTGCTGACTCCATTTGCGTCTGCTACACAGGTAAAATTAAATTAAAACTATATTTCCTAAAAAGTTTCCCAGTGCATCTTCTCCGATACTGAGATCTTGTCTGGAGACAATCTAGCATATGTCAAAACCATATGAAAAAAAATAAAAATATCAAAATTTAAAATAGTCGTCACTGCACAGACAACTTTCAGACAGCTGGTTTAGCATCATTACTCCCTGAAACCATGCTTTTTACCCCCAGGTATTTTTAAATAAAATCACGTTGTAACATATCAAAACTGACCACCTTCTGTAGTGCTTTTACTACTTTGCTTTGTAGTGTTGTTTTAGGTCTTTCAGAGTATATAAAATATTACTTGAATTACTATTATCTTGGTATGATATGAAGAAAATGAACTGGACAGGTATACTGTAAGAGGTTTAAGATGTACAAGAAATTACTGGAGGTATGCAGTGTGTTAATGAAGTGCCTTGGACTTTTTCTGAAGAAAGATGCACAAGTTGTGTTGTACCTGGATTGATGTTGCATTCTGGTACATCTTACTACAAGTCCGATTGTCAGCTTTGTTGCAGTCTGAGCAGCCTTTCTGTTTTTTATTGAGTAATAAACATACAAAACCATTTCCCATAGGTGTGAACTATGGTAACTGTGTGAAATGTTGATTTGTCTCTTTTTTCCAGAGGGTTATTTTCAACATCGTGAATTTCAGCAAGACCAAGAGCTTGTACCGGGATGGAATGTCTCCGGTGGTGAAGTCCACCAGCCGACCCAAGTGGTAAGTAATGTGTGGCCCACATTAGCAAGGTTTCATCTGATCTGCACTTCACTGAATTCAGATGACTGTTTATTGTTTATAACCAAATATTGGTAGTTGTTAATACCGTTTTATACCTTAACATTTATTATCAATAATAAAATATACTATAGCACAGTCGACCCTTAGGCATCATGACTGTCCCCATTTTGGTTTTGATGTATGACGAGGTCCCCCTAAGACTTTAAGATGGGATTTTTTTTTTAGTTTTTTTTTTTGGAGATTTGTGAAATCCGCAGATGACACGTGAAGGCCAGCAGACAACACACAGAAAGTCTAGTAAGTCATAAGAGCATAAAATATGTGTACCGTGCCGGTTTGGAGGACACCAACAAAATGGTTTGCGGCAGCTTCTTACGTGATATTTGCACTGATCTTTGTATCTCATGTTTCTTGTATCTTTTCAGTTTGTTTTGTTTTGCTTGCTTGCCCACTTTGCTTGCCAAAGGGACCAAAACATTTTGCACGGTTTTGGACTGTGATGTGGAAGGGTTGACTGTAATATTTCACAGCACAGATTTTTCTCTAAAGAAGAAGACGAAACTTCTGTTGCCTGTCATAGAAAAACATGGTGAAATGACTCACTGATACAGGTAAAATTGCACAGACTCCTACGATGACAGTTGCAGTATATTGGTGATCGCTAGAAAGTAAGCTGAAACCTAAAATATGCTGTAGTGGATGTTGTTATATCTTATATTTTATTTAAAAAATAGCAACATATTTTATATAATTTATATATTTTTCTTTTTAAAAAAGATATATTTTTGCCAAATAAATTTTTTCACAACTTTTATAGGTTTACAGTTTTTCACAACTTTTAAACTTTTGGGAAAACGGGTTATATTTCTTCCAGTTTCTCTAAGGCAGGACTGACGCTTTCTGTGAAACGTAAACTTTTAATTTCTTTTCCTTAGTACATAATTTACTGTATTTAAATTTAGACAAAATGAGACTTTGGCTTGAAACACTTGTAAAGACTTCAAAGAGAAGAGACAGACGGACAGAGAGCAGAGAAAATGCCGGCCTGTTAGTCAGATTAGATCGAGACTAACCATGGTTTGGTTATCCTTCAATTTGTGTCATTTTGTGTTTTCTGAGTTTGACAAGATTCTGTGTTTAATTAAGGAAAAGCTTGTGAGTTTTTTATGTACATATCAGTTTGAAACCAGGCACAGGTATCTGGGCAGTTGAAGAAATTAAATTATGGTTTCATTGTTTGGATTCAGTGTAAAAAATATAGCACTAAGCAGTCCGTGGTCCAAATGCAGGCCACCTGGAGGAGAATAAATTCCTTTCTGTAACAAACAGTCCTTAGGGCATTCTGGCTATCACTGGCTTCTGCATTTCCTGGCTCTCTAAGTACTTTCCATAAAGTAAATAAATAAATATTTGGCAAAACCACAATGGCTAAGTATTTGAATAATCTCAACATTTTTTTTATTTTCAAATAGGCCATCCACCTTCATATTAGGTACCTTAGAAACAAGTACCTTAGAAACAAAAGCTTTGATGTATTTTACAGAGTATTTTTAAATCATTCTGTCATTTAAAAATGAGTGGCAGGTGGGTCTGAATTTGTTCTGTTGATAAATATGGCAGAAAAGTAATCACAGAATATAGCACAAAATATGAAGATAAAACCCAGTAGTACAGATGGGGCGAACCATAAAGCCACCAATTCTGAATATGAACAAATTAAGGCTTCTGTTAATAGTGTTCTTCATCCATGGCAAAATGAATTAGCTTCTGTCAGCCATCAGTTGTGTTTACCATCTAGTATTCATTTTATGATTTTTATGTGAAATTATGATTTAACGTGGCTCTATTCAGTCTATTGTCCTTTATGTTTGCATGCAGAAATAACAGGCATGGGATCTAATCTGAAAGAGTGAATTCCTGTGGGTCTTGAGGGAACACTGGATCTTTGAAAGGTGATGCATGCAGCCCGTGTGTTTCTTCAACATCACATTAGAATTCAAATGGGGATGAGCCTTGCTGCATTTGCATTTGCAACATAGAGTGCTCAGGTGATGGCTGTCGAAGGTAATAGCCAGAGACTGACGGGCGTGGGGGCATTGTAGGATTACGCAAGTTTTCCAGACGTGGTGGAGCGTCGGGCTGATGCGTGCGACCGGCCTCCCTGATCAAATGCGCCCGTCCAACAGGATCCTTGACATCTGTCATAAGTCTATCAAAGGCAGTCACTGAAACGCAAGGAATCTGCAGGCGTAATTTTCTAAGTCTGCCAACCAGTGGTCACAGGCTAATGGGAAAAGACAATTAGATGGAGATGCAAGGAAATACAATGGATTGCGAAGCATTTCACATTCAGATTCTCACTCTCTATGCTTTGCTTCCAGCTGGTTTTGGCCGCTGCGCATAGTGGTATTGTAGGAGACATTTTGTTTGATAGCTTCAGTTGGTAGTGTCATTCATCTCAAATTTCAGCAGGTGATTTTGAATTCTAACATGCTGCTGTGCACTTCGGAAAATGTTAATGATTTGAAACAGCGGAGTTAAACAGATGTTGTTTGTGGGGTCTTATCCAAATGAGGCATCTATTTTAGAAAATCTTCCATATATATTTAGATTGGTTATATTTGCTGATGTAACATGAGAAAAAAGAGTGCAGAGTGTAATTGCCGTGTTGATTGAACTGGGCTAGTGGTGGATGATATGACAATAATTTATCATGACTGGTTGCAGTTGTATTCACGGTAAGTGTTTCAGAGTTATCGCAAGAATCAAATACATGTGATTCTTGTGATACACGTGAATGACAACAAAGCTGCAATACCTGCATGTTCTGAGACTAACAGTTCTACAACAAAAAATTCAGCTTGCGTAGCATCTTTGTACTGTCTGTATTTCTTACTTTGATGTAAGATGAATCTGTTGACTATTTTATCAATTGGTTGATTAATCTAAACGATTTTCTTCCAGAAAATCAACATGACCATTAAGTTAAAGTTTAAAATTGAAGTTAATTTTATTTTGACAACAAAGTGTATACCATTACAGGGTTTAGGGTAATGTACGCCGGCTTTTCGGCACTATAGGCATTATTTTCACCCACAATTGGCAGATTAGTAATAAGCAGATACAATAAGCAAATTTGTAGTATGCCTAAAAATATTGAGATATGTATTGTGATGCCCAAAAGTTAGTAATATGTATAAATTTGGTGTTTCCTCATGGTTAATAAATTTGGTTAGTGGAGCACACCACATGAAAAACAAGAAATAAGCAATGAAGTCACAATGAAGGAAGGAACAGATCAGCAGCCACAACATCTTTTAAAAGAGGAGATAATGTGGTTAAACAAGGCAAAAAGACGTGGTGTGGCGGTACCTTCGGCAAATTAAAGTTTGACGCATTTTTTTTGTAAAATATGGTTTTCATTTTTATTTCAGTTCTCGAATTATTTTATTTTATTTAGTGTCCGTGTTCATTTCACTTCTATTTTATGACGACACTGGTCCCAACAAATCCAACGTGCACAAATGCACACAGTCCATGTAGAATAAACTGAGATTCTAGCTTAAACATTTCCACAAACACTTATTCAATGGAGATTCTAATGTAGTCAACAGATAACTTTATGGCTTTAATAATGAGTGTATTTAGGAGCTACAAGGACAAAGGAAATTAAAAAGCTCTCCATTCTGATGCTAATTTAATAAGCATGAATAGACAGCACTTACTGTAGGGTGGTTTTGCCTACTCTGGTGGTCCATAATCTAGAATAGTACCTGTGTATTTTCTCTTTAGGCACTCGTGGATATTGCTAGTGCCCGTGTTATGCCATTGAAATTTTGCACAGTGTAAAACCTTCTCTTTTGTTTTGTGATAATTTGAACTACTCCCAAAGTTACGTAGTGATATTAAAGGAAAACATTTGTTATAATGAATTGAAGTATTTTATAAATCATAAAGGTAATTTCATTAAAATAATTTTTTAAAAAATGCACCGGTTTCAAATATTGATTTTGACCCATTTCCAACGTCGACATTATCAACTACGTGAACTACGACAATCGCCGCAGCCGTACATTATATACGATTAAACTGCTACAAATATTGTACACCTGATACACAGTAAACAACACACGGTCTATAGATGGGTCAGCTATGCTGTCGGATAAGTACAATGTGTGGCAAGGCTGAGTAGGAAGAATTGGTTCCAAAAACCATGTTGTACTCTATATAATAATAATAATAATAATAATAATAATAGATACTTTATTGATCCCCGTGGGGAAATTCTCTTTATGCCTCCCCCAACTTGCTCTTTGTAGGCAAGAGTAAACTGGCTGCGAAGGGCAGCCACCTGTTGCAGCGCCCAGGGAGCTGGGGGTTAAGGACGTTGTTCAAGGACCCGCAAAGGTGCCGAAGCTTGGTTTTAACTGGCGACCTTCTGATCACAAGCACACAGGCTTAGCCCACTGAGCCACGTGCTGCCCTCAAGTTTATTACTAAGCTTTTGAAACTTCAGTATAAAAAAACACTTGCTATAATGATTCAGTTTCTTTCATATGTATAGTATTTTACATGATGCTAAAGACTAGTGTTTCTCCTAAGGATAGAATTTGCTGGTCATGTACTTAAGTGATTCATTAATATCACTACATACATTGTAATTTGGTTAGTTTGTAAACAAGTAAACAAGCAAATAAAAAAAAATGTGATATTTATTGTGGATTGTGATTGTAACTAAAAATATTGTGATATGACATTTTGGGCATTTTGCCCACCCTTAAATTGGGCCTTTAACATTTATGAAGCATTAGGTCTCGCTTCTGCTTGCAGTATCTGCAGTCTGTCATCAAATGGCTGCTGTGGTATAGCTAACCAAGTGAAGGCATGGACTTTACCATCCTGGCACTTATAGCCCGAGCCTGAGGGGCAGCACTTTTGACCAGTTGATATTTCCAGAGCATGCTGGATCAGCAGGGCCAAGTGCTAATGTTTTCAGTTCCTGTACAGTTACAGGGGTGTAAAAGATGTCAAGGGGCCTTCGTTTTTCTGCATAATTGGTGGAGGACATTGTACGTATAAAAAAAGAATTATATGTCCTTTAATTGTAAGCGTGTGAAAGCGACAGCGATCTCTGGTCAAAATCAGTTTTTACCACTGTCCAACTATTATTTGTAGCTAATGTGGTCATGGACCACTTTGGCTAAAGGAGTAAACATATTTTTAATAAAATCAAATACATTTTATCCAGAAACATATGGTTCGGTGATTTGTTGTCTATAAATTGCCCATTGTGTGTGAATGTGTGCCCTGTGAAGGACTGGCATTCTGTCTAGCATTGTAGCCCGGGTTATACTATATTGGATAGGATCTGGTCAACATGGACACTTTAACCAATGGCTGGCCTGAAAGTTTGAAACATAAGACATTTTCTGACTTGTGCATTATTATGGTTTCTCAGGCTGAGGACTCTTCATATTACTGAAGTAAGATGAATATGGCAAATTTCAAGCATCATTGTTCAAACTGTATTTACAGTATGATTGAAAGACAGAAAAAATACAGGGGAAGTTGGACATTGTAAGTGTGGAAATAGATCGGTTTGGCTTTATGTATGAATCATTGGGAAAGTCCCTTTCAGGCCGGAAGTGGAAATTAATCGTTTTGGCTTTATGAATCAGTGGGAAAGTTCCTTTCAGGCCGGAAGTTGAAACCTTTCAATTTACTTGAAGAAAATATTATTCTGTGAGTTATAGATTTGATGCCGGTGGTCTAGACTTTGTTCCCCTGTGAGAGACAGTGATCAGATTAAACCACGTTGCCAAGCACAGGGATCCATCCTACTCTTGGAGGTGGGGTAATGAGAGAAGATAGAAAGCTGTATTTTCATAGAGTTTCAGAAGGCAGAATGTTATAGCAGAACGAGTCGACATTACTGTAGCTCTGGTTTAAATGGAAGTGGAGTGGCAAAGTGGATAGTGTTGGTGTTGGGGTGTGTGTGGTGTTTCAAAGCTAAACATCATTATAAATAATATTCTATGCTGAAACTTTGCTATTCTATGAATGTATGAATTATATCAGTATGGGTAAACTACAGTCACTATATCACCTTATTTTACTAGCTGTTACTATCATTTCAGTCTCCTCTGAATTAACACAAGCTGCTTATAAAAAGTGTTTTCCATCTCTTAAACGTCTTCAGACAGAATGTTCTATGATGGTGTAACACCTGGTAATGATAATTTCATATAATGAGGACAAATTTGCTTATGAAATGGATGGCATGATGTCCTACCCTTTGTTGTAGCACCTCTTGTAGTCATGGGGAAAGGCCACTGATGTGACTGTTACAGGCTGCTTTAATCCAGTAGTGTTATTCTCTGCTCTTCTCAGGTGCTTCTGTATTTGGAAATATTGGAAATCTGCGCTGTTTATCTTACAGTTCATTAAGATGAGCTATAACCCAGGATCTGTGAAGCAATGATTTAGGTACTTCATTCAAGAAATAAAGGTGTGCTCAGGAGTTAACACCATGTTGAAATCTGACGGACATTTCGATGAAAGTGCAATTCTTACCACGGGCAGTCAATTCTCAGGCAAAAAATTTTGCCACAGATACAGATGAGTCTTGCCACAGGCCTGTCTATCTGCATATGTACAGGTTGAGGAGGCTTGGGTATTTTTCCCACCCTGCTACAACATGGAAGTTGCTCTGACTAATGACATATATATATATATATATATATATATATATATATATATATATTCTCCTGAGACCCAAGGAAAAAAACTGTTCTTCTATTTTAGGTTGTGTGTGATTTTCTATGTCTGTGGAGGAAATCCAAATACAATTTAGATATTCTTAAAT
>JAODJX010000032.1:154684-176385 GCA_026776945.1 Isichthys henryi | reverse complement strand
ACTGTAAGAGCATGCAGACTCCACACACAGAGCCAGGGGTGGGTGTCAGATCCATGCAAACACTGTAAGAGCATGCATCCCTAATAATAACAAGAGGTAAGTTTGCAATTCATTTTAATATAGTGGTGCCTGCGGTTCATGAACACAATCTGTTCTACAAAAGTGGTCGTGAACCAATTTGTATGCGAACCAGTGCAGTTTTTCCCATAAGAAAGCATTGAAATTCAATGAATTCGTTCACAAGCCTACCAAATAACAATTTTTGTGAATTAATTTTCTGGTTTTTATAGTAAAAACCTTAAAGAAAAACACAATATAGTGTGGCGATGATGATAACCTTTTTTTTCGAACATATACAACAACCAATGTATAGACATACGTATATACATGCATACCTGCCTATATAGGTACAGTACACACACGTGTGTGCCGCAGACAAAATAAACACAATCTTAATAACATAAAATGAAAAGAAAATTAAAAATGTGTCCGAAAAAAGTCCAAAATGGAGTAGGAAGAAGTATGTACATACTTATCAATCCCAACCCCATGCTCAACACTATCGAATCGCCATATTCTTTGTTACTCCCACTTCCCCTCATTACTCACCCCATACTAAAAGGAACAAGAGAAAAAAAATGTATAACTACAGTGGTAGATGTAATGTGGATACAATTTAGCAGAATTATATATCCCATTAGTCACCCAATTCATCAGTTTTTCATAATTTTCCAAAAGCAGGTTTCGAAAAGTTTTTTTAATGCCTGAGCATTGCTGTAGGTCCACTGGGAAAATGTTCCAGAGTTTTACTCCACAAATGGAAATACAAAAGGTTTTAACCATTGTTAGTGCATTAAGAGTCTTAAAATTTAACTTTCTCCTCAGTTTATATTCCCCTTCTCTGTCAAAAAACATCCTCTGTACATTTCCTGGCAACATATTATATCTGGCTTTATACACAATTTGTGCAGTTTTATATTTTATAAAATCCATATAAAATATAAAATTTCAAGACCAAAATGTTAGTGTGGTCTCTGAATCCTACTTTATTAATAATCCTAATTGCTCTTTTCTGAAGTTTACAAAATGTTGAAGTGAAGTTTTGTAAGTATTTCCCCAGATTTCCACACAGTACTCCAAGTATGGCAATATACTGTAAGTGAACAGTAAAGTATACGGAGTGATTTGTAATGCAAAACATGTTTTTCTTTACTTAGTACAGATATGTTTCTTGACAGTTTAGTTTGCATATTGTTTATATGTGGTTTCCAGGAGATTTTATTATCTGTCACACCCAGAAATTTCTAATGAAAAACTTCCTCTACTTCAACATTATTTATCAACAACTTGCTTGCCTGGGAAATCACACTCTTTATTAACAGTCCTTAACCCTTGTATTGTTGTTGTTGTTAATGGTTGCATTGCCCTATTGTTGCGCGTGTGTTTGCCTGTGTCTTGTCTATACTCGATCTGATCTTCTAGTATTTAGCGTGCATGTGTAAATCTTCCACCGTGTGTGCATCTTGCAGTTCGGCGTCTGACAATCTTATTTCCTGTCTGTGTATTTCAGTTCGGTGCTGGTTGGTTGCCTGTTGTGGTCCTTCTATTTACAATTGCACGTGGAGCATGCTGGGACATGTGCCCGGCCAGTGCTACACTAGTATAAAAAAGGAATCTGGTCTAGGAATCTGTTCATCGACCAATTTTTATACATGAACAAATGCATTTTTTTTTCACTAAATTCTTGGTCGCGAACCAAATTGTTCATAGACCACAGCGTTTGTGAACTGCAGGCACTGCTGTATAAGGTCTGCAGATTCCATCTTAAGTGTGGACATTATTTAAATTCTTGATGTAAGCGGTATACAGATTACTGTGATGTTGTAAATGCATAAAAATGTCATCAACTTTTAAGTTGTTGCCAATCATAATATAAACTAACTTTTCTCCCCTCCCCAGTAAACACACCCAGACCTTGAGGCCCAGTCCAACTGTCAGTTGTCCTTTCATGACCCAGTACACCTTTTGAATTTTGGATATTGGAAATTTTTTTTCATAGTTCTGGCTTTGTTAAAGCATCTTCTCTCCTCTCCTTAAATAAAGTCCCTGTTCATTCCTCCCATCCTTGTATTACCATGTGGCTTACAGGAGTATTTTGTGGATAGCTAATTTTTGTACTGTATGTCTCGCACAAGAAGCTATACTGAAATGATCATGAGAAAGAGTACAGTAGTCAATCCTATAGGACTGAAACATGGTAGTTTTTTCAGTTTTTCAGTCACAGAATTTGTGTCTAGTTTCTCCCAGAATACGGTAATCTAGGTAAACCATAATCCTTACATTAAGGCAAACTTGCATTTTCCCATATTCCATTTTTCATAGTCCAAATGCTGATTTGTTACTCTAGGAAATAACAGTTTTAGATTTTTTTACTACTGTGACATTTGGAACCATTATAAGGCTGCATCTCTTGCACACAGTACACACAGTATGTGAAAGCATGTGATTCAGGAACTAATTCTGTGCTTTGAGTCACTTTTTCTTTTGTACAAAATCCTTCCTTCTTCAAGTGACTGATGCAACAACACAGTGAAATTTTATTTCATAACGTCTGTGCATCCATCAGATCTCACATCAGCAGTAATTGCCCTGTCAGTCAAGCCAGATTCTGCTGAAACCCTGATTTGTTAAGCCCGGGGTACTTGGTATTCTCATCAGCTGGTTCTACACAGGTAGGGCCTCTCTCCAGCCCTTTCTGTCACAGCAATGATGATGCCTGGAGCCAGGATCCATAAATCTTTTTCTTTTGTCTGTTGTCTGATAATATCATTGAATCAGTGTTCATAAAATGTGTGAAAGCTGTTGTTTTTAGCCATGGCATCATTTTAAATCCAAACCAGTGTTTTGAGACAAGTTAATGAAAATTCAAAGTACCATGAGCACAGTGAAAGCATTGCTAAGCTTGATAAGCAGAGCATAACTAGTCCATCAGTTACTTAGCATTTTTGGTATTATGGGTATCAGGTTTCCACAATGGGCCTGATTTTTACATTTTGTTAATCACTGAAAATTCTGTCCCCGGTGGACTGTAAACTCACATTGTCATGATGCCAGGAAGAGTGCCTCTGGTATTCCATAGTCCAGTGCATCTAATTAGGTACTTATAAAATAGTCAATTTCAATGTCAATGGGAAGTATTTTAATCACAGTTTTCCCCCTACCATTATATTGGGTGGGCACCTCCCACTCCCCCTTGAAGGTCAAGTTAATTTTATTAAATTTTATTTTCTGTATAGTGCCAGATCACAAAAGTCATTTAAGGTTACCTTTCCTATAGAACAGGTATATACATTGTCCTTTTATTAAACAAACTAAATAGCCTTATGTTATTTATCTTATTTACACAACAGCTTGTCATTTTTGTCTCTACACGGTCACGCGTTTACAGTTCTACTTTGCTCTCTGTATCGCGCATGCCGGAGTTCCGTCCTGATGTGCGCGCACAAACACGTACATACAGATGAGCACACTCCCACCAGCGGGCAGAGAGTGCATGTTGGAAAATATGTCACGTCAACCACCTAAAAAGCAGACATAAATATCTGCGTTTTTTAAAAAGCTAATAAACAGTAGATTGTTCATTCGAAGCTGATATGTAGCAGGTCTGTATTTTCTAGTTTCAGTTTGTCCTTGGTTTATATATATGTGATGTTTTCAGCTGTACCTATAAATGAGTATGGCACTGTTTATCACAGGGACATCGCTTATGTTCTGTTCTGGTGGTAAAGTAGCTGTTTCTGTTGTCCTAACAGTTACATCCTTCATATATTTTTATAAAGGAAAAATGATCAAAAATATACTTTTTGGCACCCATCATGTTAAGTTTGCTGTTTCTTGAAGTGTTTTTTTTTCTCTCAAGAGACAATAACGTGTTTTATGACTGTATCTTTGTTAGACAATATGTTAAATGAATAGCTGTTTAATTATTGAACTTGTGAAAACAAAGATGTTTAATCTTTATTACACTAATTACACTGCTTGAAGGGAGAAGAGGACAAGGCGATAGTCACAGAAGAAGAAGCTTGACTCAGTAAATAAATAAAATGGGTGACAGAATGCCATCACCCAGATATAACAGCTCAAGGCATAGCTGTGGGAAATAACTTCTCCACATCTCTAGTATATTTTCTGACCAAGTTCTATCAGTTATCAGTTGTGTTGACATACACTGTGAGTCGCATGGTGAGATACCCATCAGTGCAGGATCCAGAAATTCACCATCAAATGGTACAAATAATTGGCTCACAGCACATAGCTGAAAATACATTTATTGATCACATAGAATTTAACATTTAATATATTTCCAATAGATTAAACGTATGAAAAGCTAATATGTAATAATTTTTATATTTGGAATATACATTACATCTGTAGCCAAACTTCATAAAAGTGGAGTTGTGAGCTAAGAGAGGCAGTTGGCTCTGTTGCTGTTTGGTACATGAGCAGTTTTTATCTCAGCAGGTATCCCTGTCATTAATCTGCAGTCTGCCAGTCTGTTTAGGGTTGCTGGATGCTGGGCTTCCTTGTGGTTGGCGGAGCAGCAGTGGCTGTCATAGGGAACCCTGGGGGGTTATGAAAAGGGATCACTGAGGTATACACCTTCTCTGGTGTGGCTTTCTGACTCTATTTGGGTCATTCTTCGCTTGAAATAACATTTCATATAAAAGTCCTCTTTCTGTGCATCTTCTTGTCTTTAAAAATCCACAAAAATTACAGCTTGGTAATTTGTTTCTGTTCCTTTACTTGTTGCTTAGACATACACTATGTTACTGCAAAGTAAATCCAACATATTTATTATTATTTTTAGTTTTGTGGTTAACATTATTAGTGTATCCCTGCAACACTGACTAGTACTTAGAAGTCGGGTGAAAGGATTATTAATGTCTGGGTTCAGTGTGTAGCACTCTTGCTCTACACCTTCAAAGTAGAGGACTTGAACTCTGTCTCTGCTCTTTGTGTGTGGAGTTTGTATGTTATCATTGTGATTGTGTGGTTTCTCTTGATAGTCTGATTTATTATAGTAGTCCAAGGACAGGCAGTTAGGCATATTGGTGACTCAAAATTTCCTATAGCATGTGCATGTAGCTTTGTGCCCATTGCTGCCTGGAATAGGCTCCCAGCCCTGCCCCCAACCATGATGAGGCTGGGCAGTTGGAAGATTATTAGTTCATTTTATATTCCATTTATGTTCACTGATTTGTTGCCAGTCTTCCCTAAAATAGGCTCCCCGGCATAGGATATGTTGTTCAGAAAGATGAATGTGTGGATTTTCATTTGTAACTTAAAAAATTTGCAATGTAACTGGATTCAAACATGTAAACTTACAGACATAGATCCCTAACCCATTTAGTTACACACCCTTTCAGGCTGATAGAAGCATTATCACTTTCTGTCTTTGTTTCATAACAAATGAGCATCATAACAGATGCTCATTTAGATACAGTGGTACCTTGGTTTGCGAGCATAATTCGTTCTGGAATTGTGCTTGTAATGAAAAGCACATATATATCGAAGCAAATTTTTCCATTAAAAATAATGGAAACTCAGATCATGCCTTCCACAACCCAAAAATGTTCATATAAAAATGATTAATACAAAATTTAAAGTAAAAATACATAGAAGAAATTAACCTGCACGTTACCTTTGAAAAGAATCATGGATGGTGTGAGGGAGACGAGATAGAGGAGAAGTGGAGGGTTATTTTGTAGGACGACTTTCACTATAACTAACGGCTGTCTGTTGACTCACTGGAATCTTTTTCTTTTTGTGAGACTTTAACAAGGAACCTATCCAATGACAGCCGGTTTTGCCTCCTTTTCGATTTCGCGGAAATGCGGACATTGCATTGTCATTAAACAGATTCATCCCTCGCACTGCCACGCCCTTATTCGGGTGGTGCTTTTCTACTAAATTTTGATTATTGACTGAGACCGAGCATGGGAAACAATTACCCATAATCCCGTAGCGCGAGAGAGAGAGAGAAGAACCATCGGCTCAGTTGTAATTATGTAACGTTACGCATATATGTAATACTTCTATTGCAAGACCTCACTCGTTTATCAAGTTAAAATTAACATTTTTGCTCATCTTGCAAAACGCTTGCAGACCAAGTTACTCACAATCCAAGGTTTTACTGTACTTCAAGATGTTTTTCTTACGGTTCAGCAGACCTTTTGTTTACATAGATTGGTTGTAAAATGAGTCAGGGTTTTCTCATAACCATATGGGCTCATGTTTTCTCTTGGCCAGGGCCACATGGACCTCCATTTCTGTGCATGACTTTGAGTTGGCTGTTAAATGCTTCAGTGTGACTTCAACTGAGGCTTTATGTCACACTTCTGGCCACAGGTCAGCGTGGTGCATGTTAGTTTTATTGGTTCAAGTACAAGAAAGGCCAGTAATCCAAATTATTTTTGCTTTCAGATTGTTCAACTTCTCTAGGGAGACTTTTTGAGGTTCATAGTAGGGGCAATTAATTACCTTGCCAAGTTGTGCTATCTCCTTGTTTCATTCTTTCTTAATCTAGCACATATCAATACTTCTTGAGGGTAGTTCAAGATGTTTTCAGGGGTTTTGTTCACTTTATCAACCTAAAAAGAGTCAAGCAATGAAGGTCCCCCTGATACTCAGTGCTGCGTCTGTTGTAACCCGGTTTGTGTGCCATCCTCTGCAGTGACCCACCTGCTTCCTGTCTAGAGTGCCTCTCTGGCTGTGACCTCAAAGCAATTTCAGCTGATGTCTGGTATGGTAGGTTTGTGGACAGTAGATACTTCACATTTGTTTCTCCTGTGACCCAGGGCAGTCTCTGTAAAAACTAGGAGCAATTTATATGGGGGGCAGCTCTGTAGCAGTTCACAGTACCACAGTGCTGATGATGAGACTCTGAGTGTGTTTTGAGGTCACTGAAATTTGAGCAATGTGTGATATTTTAAACACTCTTTCATTTTCTGAATTTCCAGATAATTTTCCATAACTGATTGCAAATAATAATGAATACCTTAATTCAACATCCAGCATTATATATTGGTCTGACATTTTTTTTGTTTTGCTTTTGATTGTAAGACTCGTAATGTTAAAATGAAGAAAAAAGTTTATTTCCAAGTCTTAGTACTCTGGCCTAAATATCTTTTCTGTAACTTAAAAATTGCGATCAACAAGGTGCTTGTACGGTATGTGATAGGGATCAAGTAAGGGGAATGGCTTTGGCTTTTTGTCTAGTAGCTAAGAGGTTCAATGTCCTTAGATGGGTCTGGTAAGTACAAGTCTGAGGTTTGAATCATAGATGAAGCTGTGTACTAACTGTTTATGCAAAAAGTTTTACCTGCTCCTTTGCAGGGACTGAAGAACCCTTTGAAATGGGAAATATCATTTTTGGGGACAGAGGAGTAAGTTTATCTACTAAACAGCTCTTTGATGGTGTTTCTTCCATCTCAGATGGACCAGGACAGTTTGAAATATGGATTAAGAATGGCAGGCATCTCAACACACTACACCCTTTAAGTTAGCTAAGATCTTCTCTGATGCACTGTGTAGGCTATCAGCATGGCAGACAGCTCTGACACATCTCCAAATACTTGCAGTAGATTAGTTAACATTGATCTTTATCTGCACACTCTTTACAGGGTGCTTTACAGAGTTCCCACATGAGTTTTACCCCACATAGTGTCAACTGAATAGAGCAGTGTAGCTCTGTTGGAAAGTCATCTTTCTTCCCATTCTGGAAGTATAATTAGTTCCACTACAGGGCTCTTTCTCAACACACAACATCCTTGCCAGCTCTCTGTGTGTACCACCTGTTTCTTTTCAGTCTACATGCTTCATGAAAGGAGGTATCATGGTTGAAAGAGAATGCTGTTCACTTAATTTCACCAGCACTCCTGTAGGTGCCCAGCCAGTAGCTGTGAAGCAGTCAGGAAAAACACTAGATGAATTGCATTCTCTGGGCTTCCTTGCCACAAATGGTTAATTCTGGGCAGGGATTAAATCCTGATGTTATTGTAGGATGCAGTTTGCTTTCACTAGTGTACCACTGGGAAGCATCTGATGATATAAGAAAGCTGAAATTTGAATTCTCTAAATTATAGAACAAAATGTCAATTGTGAATTTGTAAATAAACTAAAAAACTGAGACTTTGTAAAGAAAAAAAACTTGCATGGCTTCCATAGCTTCAGATAAATTGAGGTTTAATTTAAGGTTTTAAAGTATGACACCTGTTTATTTATGCCATGTCCAGACCTTTTTGATCACCATCTCCGAATTGTGCATAATACATTTCAAGTAAATTTTCAAAGGCATAATTCCTTCTGTTTAATTTTTTTTTTAGATTTGTATTCCCCATTCATACGTCTGCTTTTGGGACTGGTTTACCACTGCTACCGTCCCCACAGACACTTTCTTGCTCAGACAAAAACGCAAAAACATTTGAGAAATGTTTTTAAAACTTTGCATAGGCATTATATGGCTGACAAATTGGAACTGAAATTTGAGACAGATTGCCCCAAAATTGAAGCAGCACTAATTGAATCAAAGCGTAGGGCAGTTTAAGATCCTTGATAATGTTAAGCTCACAGCAAAAAAAGTGTTTGACAAACCTTTTTCAAACTTTGCAGGTGTATTGTATTAGTGAAGATCTGGACCTGTTCAAATTTTGAGACAATTCACACCAAAACTGAAGCAAAGGCTCTTATTCACAGCAAAGGGAAGAGTGACTTAGACAAGACACTTGACTTTGTGAACAAGATAACACCATTTGATATTATTACTCTATTTACTCTATTTGATTTAGTGCTGGACAATATGAAGATTTTATCGGTAATCCACAATATCGAATCAGTGAGTCTATGTCATAATCTGACAGTGACTACCCGGCGATTATCGTCTTTGTCGGGAAAGTAGGCTTAGGCTACACATAAAGCAGGTTAACAAAGATTTGTGATTTGGATTTCAGTTCAGCCTTTCAGCAGTTAAGCCTATGTTTCTGATGCAGTTTAAAAATAACCTACTTTTGATATTATTCTTTAAGTCTATGTATCAATGTGTGCAAACGTCGGTTATGGGGGTAGTATGTGGCTAGGGTACCCGACATTTTTAAATTGTAATTAAATATGGTTTGCCGATCAATCTTTTTTTCCACTGAGACTGAAAAATGGTGATCACCCCCTGTGTTTGGGAGGGCTGTTGGACAACTTAATATTATTGTTTATCCCAATATTTTAATTTTAAATATTAATTTTTTCACATGGCCCTAATTTGGTCTTTGGTGGATCTTATGACCACTGCACAAAAACAGATGAATGAAAATCTGCATGCAACAGACCTGAGTCGTATAGCCCCAACAATGAAGAAATTTTTTTTTGTTGATGTTGACAGGGTACATGAAAGAACAGATGCAGATCTAGTGAACCTGATTACATACATTAAGACAAGTCACACAAAGTGCTCCAGGGGCACTAGATAAATGGCCTGCCCTTTTATATACTGTAGATTCCAAGGGGTTGGTGGAGGGGGTTGGTAGTACTGCTGGCTATCAGATATGCTGAGCTTGACGGTACAGCTTAGTGGAATGACGTTACATCATTTTGTATTCTGTGTGGAAAACAAAAGATTGATCTGTGGGTCAGATTTAATAATGAATTATAAAGATGTCGCATGCCAGTACTTTGAAAACTCAAAATCCCTTGTCCTTCACCATGGAAAATGGCTGATCGTCCAATGCAATCATCTCCATAATATTCTCCCATGGACTTAAGTCTGGGATTTAAGTGCACTTAGGATAGATACGCTCTTTGGGCGGAGAAACACCAAAATATGGGTGTGTCTGTGTTAATGACCCTTAAGTACATTCTGCCACTGACTTGGTGCACTTAAGTGCATTTTTCAATATGTGCTCTGGAATGCTGCATTAAGTCAAGCCTCTGCACGGACAAATGCAATGTTTCAGTTTTCAGAAAGCTGAAAATATATATAAAAAATAAACTTTTTAACGTATCATACATTTACATGTACATTTGCTTAGAAGAAAAACACAGTTTAACATTAGAACACATGCAAACTGACAGTAACACATTAAAAACTAAGCAAGAATTTTGTCTGTTCTCCAAAAAGTTACTGTTAGCTAGATAAACTCTGCTTTGGTTCCCAATCCTTACCCTAGGGCCACCCAATCATTCTATGTATTTGTTAAATATCTCTATCAGCTCAATTATTTTAAATTTGTTAAGTAACTCAGGTGGCCCTGCGATGGGCTGGCCCCCCATCCTGGGTTGTTCTCTGCCTCGTGCCCATTGCTTCCGGGATAGGCTCTGGACCCTCCATGACCCAGTAGGATAAGCAGTTTGGAAAATGGATGGATGGATGGAAGTAACTCAGGTGACATATTGATTATCCAAACAAGATGAGGTAGTAGTTGAGTCAAAAAATACATGGTTATATTTACTGTAGGTATGCACCGATACAGGCATCGGGTATCGGCCGATGATGCGCTCATATACTCATGTCCAATACCAAGAACCTATACCGCTTAATTCCAGGATTATATTATAACTCAAGATCACGACTTTTTTTTGCTACTCAATCAGATTTTGGCATCTAGTAAGAGATTTATCAACAGGAAACCTTTGGGAAGGATAAATGCAGAGAACATCAGCATTGGCAAATTGCCAGTGTGTATGCGTCGCGGAGAATGTCAGCAGTTTGGACTTATTTTAAGATAAGGTATGAGGACAAAAGTAAAGCAGACTGTAAGCTCTGTTCAGCTAAAGTGTCTAGAGGAGGAAGGGACGACATGTCATTTAACACAAGCAATTTGATCAAACATCTATGGACGCACCATGATGCAGAGTACACAAAGTTTGCTAATACTAGCAGAGAATGGCCACAACTTTAGCACAAAGAATCTGCAGAAGCAAGAGAAAATGAAAGTAAATGTTTTTTAATGTTAGATATAACTAACGCTTCAAGTTCAGTCACCAATATACTATATTGCTAAAAGCATTGGGACGTCCCTTTCCACATACATGATATCCTATTCTTAATACATAGGCTTTAATATGGAGTTGGTCCACCCTTTGCAACTATAACAGCTTCAACTCTTTTCGGAAGGCTGTCCACAAAGTTTAGGAGTGTGTTTATGGGAATTTTTGACCATTCTTCCAGGAGAGCATTTGTGAGGTCAGACACTGATGTTGGACGAAATGGCCTGGCTCTCTTTAATTCATCCCAAATGTGTTCTATCGGGTTGAGGTCAGGGCTCTGTGCAGGCCAGTCAAGTTCCTGCACACCAGACTCGCTCATCCATCTCCACTGCTTTATGCACTGGTGTGCAGTCATGTTGGAACAGGAAGGGGCCATCCCCAAACTGTTCCCATAAAATGAGCATGAAATCGTCCAAATTGGCTTTGAATGCTGCAGCATTAAGAGCTCCTTTCACTGGAACTAAGGGGTGAAGCCAAACCCTTGAAAAACAAGCCCACACCATAATCCCCCCTCCACCAAACTTTACACTTCGCCCAGTGCAGTCAGGCAAGTACTATTCTCCTGGCATCTGCCTAACCCAGCCCCGAACATCAGGTTGCCAGACAGAGAAACATGATTTGTCACTCCAGAGAACATGTCTCCACTGCTCTAGAAGTCCAGTGGTGGTGTCCTTTACACCACTGCATCCGACGCTTTGCATTGCACTCGGTCATGTAAGGCTTGGATGCAGCTGCTTGGAAATGTAGCTGCTTGGAAACCTATTCCATGAAGTTCTCTGCGCACTGTTATTGAGCTAATCTGAAGGCCAGATGAAGTTTGGACGTCTGTAACTATTGACTCTGCAGACAGTTGGTGACTTCTATGCACTGTGCACCTCAGCATGCGTTGTCCCTGCTCTGTGATTTTATGTATTTTAAGTTGCTGTTGTTCCCAATTACTTCCCCTTTGTTATATACCGCTAACAGTTTAGTGTGGAATTTTTAGCAGCAAGGAAATTTCATGAATGGACTTATTGCACAGGTGGCATCCTATCACGGTACCACGCTTGAATTCACTGAGCTCCTGAGAGTGACCCATTCTTTTGCAAATATTTGTAGAAGCAGTCTGCATGCCTAGGCGCTTGATTTTATACACCTGTGGCTATGGAAGTGATTGGAACACCTGAATTCAGTTATTTAGAGGGGTGTCCCAATACCTTTGGAAATATAGTATATATAATGATAAATATAACACACACACACACACACCCACGCCTCCCCAGACCAAACAGCTGAAACCACTCCAGAGACACCGCCCCTTACAGCTTAAAAGGCGGTCTCACCCAGCAGTCCATGCAAAGTATTGTTGCCATTGTTTCAATGTGCCATACTAAGCATGCTCTTGTCTTTTGTCTCTCTCACCTGTCTTCCTCACCCACCTGTTCCGGACCCCTTGTCATCCCGAATCCTGCCTGTTCCTGCCTCCTGTCCTGCCCGTCCCCCTGTCTGGCGTGCCCGTGTAGGACTGACCACCCCGACATTCGACCGTCCCGCTACGTCCCCGACTACGCCTCTCGCTTCTCTCTTTGGTTTTGTCAGCTTTGGTTACTGTCTCCTATGTTCTGCCCTGGTCTGACATTAGGGGTGTAACAATGCATCGATTTGTATCGATGTATCGATTAAATGACAAGCAATCCGGTGCATCGACATGACCACATAAATGACGATGTATGCGTTTTTATTTTCTCACCTGTTCCAGTATTGTTTTCATGATCCACTCCGACGTACACACGGTCTACACCAGGGCTGCCCAATACATCGATCGCGATCTACTGGTCGATCGCAAAGGTAGTCTGGGTAAATTGTATTGCATAAAAAAATAGAGGATGGATGATGCGTTCAACCACACCAGCTGCTGCAAAACTCTAGAAAGCTATCAAGTCGCCTAGTTAACCTCCAATTTATTTCTACTAAACTTAAGAATGGGTATAAAAATGAATGGGGGAGCTGGACCAAGTAAGATGCAAAAAACCTACCACTTCCATACGGAATAAGGAGGAGGACTTTCCACAATGTCATATTCGAAGTGCGTTTGCCTCATCTGTCAGTCTTCCATTGCTATTCTGAAGAAGGGAAATGTGGAGCGGCATTTTCAGACTGTTCATAAAAACTAAGACATTAATTTCCCTCCAAAAAAGTGAGCTGAGAAAGAGAAAGGTGAAGGAACTAAAATCCCAGTTCCATTCAAAAATGCTTTATTTATCCAAAAGGGAAATTAATAATATTAATAATAAAGAATAAAAATTTAAAGTATTCAATATTTTTATACATAAATATGTTTTGCATTTTTATAGTAAGTATAGTTCAGCTGATAAGCTGAAAAAGTGGTGGCACCCCTGGGCTACACTTTTACGCTGTTGGTGGCGGTATGTAGTGCAACGTCTTCAGGTGGCATCATGCGGCTGCACCTATTTGTTGCTGTCAGTGGTGTTTGAACAATGCAGCTGCAAGCGAGTAGCGACCAGGCTAAGACATACTTGTGCTAACGTACCTTCAGAATGTGAGTTTAGTACGGCTGGTGGCATAGGACGCTAAACTCGGAGCACACAATCTCCTCAACACATTGACCATTTAATTTAACATACTTGTTTCACCACAGAAGTCAGTCATCTTAATCTTCCTCATTCTACATGCCTGTCCATGCAATGTTTTTTATTTGACTTTATTACACTTTATTTTACTTGTTGGACATACTTTTTGTTACACTTTTGTATTTGTCTAGAGAAGACTTGATTCAAAATAAAAATTAGCCACCATCTACATTCATCTAAAGTTCTTATTTTTATTTGTACTTAATTGCACTATATCTTGCTTGTTTTATGGGACATACTTGACTACACTTTTGTAATGTGGCCTAGATTTTGTTTCCGTTCCCAATAAAATATGATAAAATGTTAATTATATTTGCCTTTGTTAATTCATTGAAATGTAAAGGATTGTGTGAAATTTCATCATTTCGACTCCTACAGTAACACCAGTATCGAACTGAATCCAATCGTATCGTGGGAATTTCTGAGGTATCAAAAAAATGGAATTGTTGGCTTAAAGAATCGATATTGTATCGTATTGTGAGGAAAGCTGTGATTTACACCCCTAGTGTGTGTGTGTGTGTGTGTGTGTGTGAGAGAGAGAGAGAGAGAGAGAGAGAGAGAGAGAGAGAGTAGGTAATCAGTTGTGGAGTAAAACAATTGACAATATAAAACAACTGAAGAAATGAACATACATCATATTATTCTATTTCATAATCTTTTGTAGGTTACTTGCAGTGAAGTTGAAAGATTTTAAAACATTACAAGTACTAGTTTTGATCTTAAAACTGCAGCTTTAGTGCCTGTTTCAGGCAAATAATTGAAGGAAAATAAATCAGAGCTAGAGGTTAGGTAATTTTAATATACTTACCAAAATAGGGTTATGTCAGTTGCTCTGCATGTTTATTTGTCGAAAGTTTCTCATGTTTGTGAAAATGACCATTTACGGAAATGGGGAAATTCTTTATTCACCTGCCCCATCTTGCTCTCCCTGACATATGTGTAAATGAGAGCAAACTTGGTAGCGAAGGGTTGCCACCTGCAGTGGCGCCCATGGAGCTGGAGGCTAAGGGCCTTGCTTAAGGTCCCGCAGACTATTTTGCTGAGGCCAGGTATGAAACTGGCCTCAGCAACCTTCCGATCATAGGCACAGAGGTTTAGCCCACTGAGCCACATACTGCCTTCACCATACTTTCATTTTCCAAATAAAAGGCTTTCTGCAGAATTCGATTAGGTTCACAGTGTAAATTAAAGAGTCCATGTTCCACGTTTTGCTTGTTGCCAAAATCATTGAGGGCATAACCCCCTTCGTTTGCTTGATGAATTAATTATACTTGCACAGCTGTGCCTTTTTTAGGTTGTATGCGGTGGGCGTGTCCATGGTGACTAGGGGAGAATACCCTTAATTCAAAAACGTGCAACTTTTCAAGTACTTTTTTGACTTGATGGGAGCATTTTATAAGAGAATAGACTCCTTTGTCTTGAGCTTTGGTGCTACTAACTTTGAATATTGAATAAAGTTTACAATACTGACACATTGGACCGATATCAGTATCTTTACTGGTTGATACCAATATATTGTAAGCTGTGTTCAAGTTTTATTTAACCTGATATTTTCAGTATGTATTATATCGTGAGCACGTTTTACTAATACATTTTGGACTGCTAAACAGATCTTATCTGTTATTAAAATCAGTTTCAAACTGCACTAGTTTGTTATATCTCCAGTGTTACTTGAACTGCATTACTTTTCTGACATGACTGTTTGTACTAATATCCAACTGAAGTTGCGCTAGTTTTTGTTATATCTCTAATAGCGCTGTCCCAACTATTCCTCTTTAAACGATTAATCTAGCGATTATTTTTTAGATTATTCAACTAATCTAACAACTTATTTTTCAATTGATCTGATGATAAATTTATTGATAAGCAATTATTTTCAAGTTAGTCATTTAATATAATTCACCCCCTCCCCCCACACACAAAATTGAAATTCTCATTAACATTTTAATCTATTAAAACATTTCTTTAACATTATAGAGCATTATGAACAAAAAAGCAAATCTTAAGAGATTCAATAGGATTTATGTTAGACTGAAGTTAATAATCACTGCAATAGTTTTTTACTTAATTATTTCAGTACACCAATTTCACTTTAATGTTGAAATAGATGCTAAAACATGGAATGATTTCATAACTAGAGAAACATGTTTTTAACAAACACTAGCAAAGGTAGTTTATAGTGAAGCTTGCACCTGTGAGCAAGGAACGCTTTAGGCTACAGTGTAGTCTGAGTAGTCATAGATGATAATCTGTTTGTTTTACATGACAGAATAAGTAAACAGAAAATATAAAACGACTGAAACAGTATCATAAACGTCAGCTACAGTAGAGGTGCAGAAAAGGTGTTCTGACTTAAGTGTTCCCAAACTTTGGGAGACCACGTGCCAGCCTTTTTTGCCGCATGTCTCTCCAGAGGCTCCGGAGCTCCACTGGTAGACACAGCCATGTTGACTGATGTACAACGGGACGGGGCGGGGCAAGGGGCAAATTTCCTTTTTTGCAAGATGGTACAGTAGGAGATGTCTCATTAACAACAAAGAAGTGCTACATGATTGGCCACTGCATGCCTTACAAAATAGTGCGGCACTGCTTTCACCGGGGATATTAGAAAAAAACTATATCGGAATTCACTCTATAACTGATATAGTTTTAACGGTGCCAGGAGTGAAACAACTAGCTAGCTTATTAGCGGAATAACTTTGTATTGTAAATGAAAACCATGCCGCAGGTCTAATAAATAAAATATTGTAGCTTTGGAGTGGCAAAGAGATCATCAGGTAGACAATAAAGTTCAGTTATTAGCAGACTGATCTATTGCACGATTCTTAAAAGGACAGCATTAACGTTAATCCGAGGGGATGAAGTACTTCACCTTACAATATGTTTATCTTATCGCTTAGTGAATTGCAGTTACAAAACATTTACGTAGTTTTACTCAACGCGTTGACACTGAAATTCCACGTCGAGACATTTTTATAATCGTCATTGACGACTACGTCGAATAATCATCCCAGCTCTAATCTCTAGTATTGCTTGAACTGCATTACTTTTATTAAATTGAACTGCTTTTGCTTTCAGCTGTTTATTCCTGAACTAATTTTTTAAATTTGGAAAGATTTTATATATATAAAAAAACATTATAAGACAATAAAATATTGACATTTTGATGGTAAGTGTTCAATGTTTACCTTTTGGTATTTGTTAGATTTTTTTAATGGCGTAATCAATTTTTTCATTAGGTTATACAGTGGTACCTCGACCCACGAATAATCCCATTCACGAACAAATTGCATGGGTTACGAACCAGATTTTTGAAAAAATTTTGTACTGTTTCGCGAACCGTGTTTCAGGCTGCGAACATACAAACATCCCCCAAAAGGGTCCATTGAAAGCACTCCAAAGAACCACCCGAAACACGAAGAAATATTCATTACACCCAAGAACGGTTGTGGAATGTACAGTATAAAAAACTTGTTGTATAGATGTATGTCTTTACTATATCTCTTCAGAGGTCGAATATCTGAAAAAAGAAAAAAATAGAGAGAGACCGAACGTTCTGTTATAGCGGCACCTTTCAGTGATTGATAAACATGTTTGTGATGGTTTTTAACAATCATATATCTATACTTAAAATTTCAGTACTTCATTAATAACAATTATTAAGTACCTCCTTTTTAAGTGTTATTTTCTCCATTCACACATAGTGGCAACTACGTATTGTATGTTTACAGTACAAAGAAGTTCATCGCCATACAATGCGTGGCATCAAGAAATATAGGAATATATAAATAAAGTACAGTATAAAAAACTATTGTTTTTGACTGTTATTCAGTCTTTTAATGTTAATTGTTTCGTTTTTTGGGGGAATTGTTTTGTGGTTCTTTTCCGTGTTTTGGTGTCTTTCGAGTGACCAGCCCGTCAATAAGCGTATGCTTAGTTGTGTATTGGTCCGCCTTCCGTAAACGTTTGTTTTCTTTCCTTTTTTGTTCTTTAAGGTTATTTTAATTTAAGTGTATATTCTTGGTCACAGAAAAACATATATATATTGAAAAAAAATCTGTGTTTCTGAGCTTCGAATATATTATTTGTATTTACATTATCTTAAATGGGGAAAAATTGATTCAGGTCAGGAAGTTTTCGGGTCGCGAACTGAGTCCTCGAACGAATCAAGTTCGTGAGCCGAGATATGACTGTACAACGGATTAGGCATTAGATTAGTCGACTAATTGACAAAGTAATTGGTATATTAATTGATAGGAAAATAATCGTTAGGTACAGAGCGAGATTTATATATACATTCCACTGTGCCTGTGAGGTTTTTGCTAGGCAGCTGGAGTTTGTGTGTATAGTCAAAGCAATGTAAGTAGCAGTATTATTTGATCTCAGACGAAAATAACAATGGGGTCTGTATACGATAAAATCATAGTTACTTGGTTACATAATTAGTGTGTGTTACACTTCATACAGTATTGACACTGCACATGTTGGTTATAATGCAAATGAGGAATAAATTTTAAAAAATCAGTTCATCAGTTAACTACGGAAGTCTGTAGAAGACATGCATCAACTTTTTTTTTCTTTTCGTTATCTCGCGATCACGACTTATTTTTCTCGAGATCTCGGCATAACCAAAGTCGTTATCTCGAGATCAAGACTTATTTGTTTCTTATTTTTTTAAGCCGAAATCTTTCAAGTCTAACTTGGTTTTACAAACAAGTGCAATATAACCACATGATATTGGTGCAATATACTTTTACTTTACTGTGCAATATACACTTTAACCTTTCCTGTAACTTTTGGACAAAGGTACTTTAGATTCCTGTACAAAGATTTTCTATCTTATTTTATTTTTAAAATAAATAATTAATTTATTAGAATGTTTAACAGTGCCCTAATTTGTTTTACACTTCATTCCTATTTTTATACTTGTATTGTTCTTGTCTTCGTGTTTATATGTAATTGTGCAGTCGCAATGTGAGCAATTTCCTCCGGGATTAATAAAGTCTTCTGATTATATGATTATGATTCTGGATCTGATTGGGACAGTCCACGATCAAAGTAAAATTTGATGCATTTGTCCATGAGGATAATACTAAACCTCGAGATCATGAGAAAGTGACATGGGTCATGTCGAGATCACGAGAAAACGAAAAGAAAAAAAAATGTTGTCCTCTACAGACTTCCGTACTGAATTGGTGGGAGAACACTACAAATTGACATGTAAATTGAATGGGCAATAAATAATAGGTGTAGTTTCAGATAGGCGATGTAATAATTGACGATACCAAGCCCGTAACCCAGTGCTGATAACTGACAGTCACTAACAAGTGATAATTGCCACTCAAGCCTAGTTTCACAGTTTCCAGTTTATCCATCAGTAATTCTAGAGATTGTAGAGGTTGTTGGTGTGGGAGGAATGGGGATTAGATGGGTGGAGAGGGTGATGGGGCTGTACAGGGGGAATACATTGTTGTTGTACCGACAGCAGCTTTTCTCATTATCATTTATATCCATGTATCATTCCTATTCAGAAATGGATAGAGCCCCCTAGCAATTTTTTGAAATTTTATTTAATATTTCTGTTTAAAGATTTATTGGAAATGAATCCAGGATAAGATATAGAAGTTTCCTGCACTGTATGTAATGCACATTTATAATAGAGATGAACACAATGACAGAACTGCAAGTGCTCAGGAAAATGTCTGCATTCCCTTCTAAAAGAAGGTGTCTACTGGCTTACTAAAAAGTTAGTGGGTCACTGACAAATGTCTTAAATTGATGGATGGAAAAAAATTTCTATACTTGCTTTGGGGTCTGGAACCTATCCCAGAAGCCCAAGGCAGGGAATAACCCAGGACAGAACTCTTTATATAAACACAATAAGGGTAATTCTCACAACCTTATTACTGGAACATATCAGTTTTCACAAATTTTTTAAATTAGTTTGAGGACAGACAGATTATTGTCTAAAATGTCAATTTTGTCTCAGTTGTAGTTAATCAGTTGCGGAGAAAAAGACTGTTGACGATACAAAACAAAATTCTTATCTAGCTCTGATTTAAAGGAACCCAAGGTTTTAGCTTGTGCTACATGAGCAGGAAGACTATTCCATACACTAACTACACGCTGTATACAGAAGTGCTTCCTCAAATTCGTTTTAAAATGTTCTCCCGCTAATTTCCACTTATGGGCACGAGTTCTAGTATTTAAGCTAGTACTGAAATAGTCATTTGGCTGAACAGCATCCAGACCTGTTAGAATCTTATATCCCTGGATCATGTCCCCCCTTAGTCTCCTTTGCTCAAGGCTAAACAGATTCAGCTCAGCTAACCTCTCCACATAAGACATTCCTCTAAGACCAGGAATCATTCTCGTAGTCTTACGTTGTACCTTTTACAAGGCAGCAATGTCCTTCTTAAGGTATGGCGACCAAACCTGCACACAATATTCTAGGTGGGGTCTTACCAAGGCATTATATAATCGTAGCATCACTTCCCTTGTCCTAAACTCCACGCACCTAGAGATGACACCCAACATTCTATTGGCCTTTTTTATTGCTTCCCCACTCTGGCGAGAGTGGGATATGGAAGCATCAGCATACACACCGAGATCTTTTTCGTAATCAGCTACCTTTATTTCAGTGGAACCCATAAAATATCTGTACTTTAGATTTCTGCCCCCTGCATGGATTACCTTACATTTATCTATGTTAAATTTCATCTGCCACGTATCAGCCCATTCACTAATTAAATCCAGATCCCGTTGTAGCCTCTCTGCTGCTAGATCAATATCTGCTACACCACCCACCTTGGTGTCGTCTGCAAATTTAACCAGTTTATTGTACGTATTCGTGTCAATATCATTAATGTAAATTAGGAACAATAATGGTCCTAAAATTGAACCCTGCGGTACTCCACTATGAACGCAGGCCCACTGTGACATTGTGTCTCTAATAACTACTCATTCCTTCCTGTCTGTTAACCAGTTTTCGATCCAACCTGCTACAGTTCTTAAAATCCCTGCAGCTTTGAGCTTAAGAGCTGTTTGTGGGGGACAACATGAAAGGCCTTCTGGAAATCTAAGTAGATCACATTGTAGGCCATTTTGTGATCAACTTCTCTTGTAGCTTCCTCAAAGAACTCAAGTAAATTAGTTAAACAGGATACCTCTCCTATATCCATTTTGGCTAACCCTCAGAATGTTATTTGAATCCACGTAATCTACAATATATCTTTTCACTTGGATTATAGCTTCCATTATTTTTCTAGTAATGCTAGTTAAACTGATTGGCCTATAGTTTGCTGGATTACTTCTATCCCCCTTTTTTGAATATGGAAGTTATATTAGTATGCTTCCAATCAGAAGGTACAACACCAGCAGATAACGATTTCTGGAATAGTAAAATTTAAGGTTGGCTAATAATACCCGTAATCTATTTTAAAACTATAGGTAAGATGCCATCAGGCCCCTGTGATTTATTTATTTTGAGCTTAGCTAGGCTTATTATAACATCAGCCTCAGTTATACATATATTGGTCATAGACGACGCTGTCATTTACTATATCAATTTCATTTTCAATTATAAGGCCTTCACTATCCTGCAAATGAGTGATTTCAGCTTTTAGAGCTCTTTTGGAGTTAAAATATTGGAAGAATCTTTTATTATCATCCGTAGCCTCCAATCTTTTTTTCTACATTCCTCTTGGAGTGTTATTTTTTAACTCAACCTGTAGACTTAGATACTCCTACTTTATTTTGAAATCATTAGTTATTTTCCATTTGTGGAAAAAGCACCCTTTTCCTCCTGAATTTATTCTTAATTTCCTTAGTAAAACACCTTGGTTGTAGTTTCCTAGATTTAGTTTTGCTGGAAACAGGTATGAAGTCGTCTTGCACTTGCAACAGTTTCTAATTTCAGTCTCATACCATTAAAGTTAGCTTTCCTAACATTGTATATAATATCCATCCATTTTCCAAACCGCTGTTCCTACTGGGTCGCAGGGGGTCCGGAGCCTATCCCGGAGGCAATGGGCACGA
>JAODJX010000032.1:131674-149212 GCA_026776945.1 Isichthys henryi | reverse complement strand
GTTGCTAAATTGCCCATAGGTGTGCATGTGTGAGTGACTGGTGTGTGAGTGTGCCCTGCGATGGGCTGGCCCCCCATTCTGGGGTGTTCCCTGCCTCGTGCCCATTGCTTCCGGGATAGGCTCCGGACCCCCCGCAACCCAGTAGGATAAGTGGTTTGGGAAATGGATGGATGGATGGATTTTACTGAAGGTTGCTCACTGTACAACAGCAAGGTCTCTGCTGATACTGGATGTATTGTGTTTTATTAAAAGGCGCAAACATTTCTAAATAATTTAATAAACTAAGTGAATCAGTATACGCCTGCTTAGGGCTACTGACCATCACAAGTTTTGAATAAATGAAAGTGTTTTTTTTTTTTTTTGATGTATGTTGCGTGAGGGATTCACTAACTGGTACGGGTGGCTGTCCTACAGGATGAAGTCTTAAAACCTCAGCAACACCCATGGTGGTGATCCCATGGTATAGGGGCATGAGGTATGAAGGGCAATGGTGAGCAGAATTATGTCAGTAATAACAATGAGGTAACATAATAAAATGGATGAAATTTTATTAGCAGAACACCTCAATTAAACTGTCAAAAGGATCGCTGGCAGGGTCAAGATACTGTGCTACATTACTTTTATTTAGTACAAGTGAGGTAAATAGCACATTGCAAGGAGTCAACTAGGCATAAGTGTGGCTAGGTTGAGCTTCCAATGCATGCCCAGTTACAAGTGCACTATTTAACACTTATTAAAATGACAGAACAAAACGGCAAGCACCTATCATGCGATTTGTATGTGCTTGGAGGCTGCAACAATATTACAATAAAAACACCATTGTGGAACAGTTTCAATCTGTATCTCTGCGCTGTTTGTATATCTTACTTCTTTGTCAATTAACTGTTTCAGTGGATCTTAACTTAGTGACCAGATCTTGAATTTGAACTGAAATTTTAATTGATCTTTTCCTACCAGTTAATAACCTGGTGTTTTATACACACACACACATACAAACACACACAATTTGGCTGCTGAAAATATTGCACTTGTGTCATTTGATAACATAATCCGTAGATGTCTCAGCACTGACATATGACTTATAAGGAAGAATTGTTTCCAAAAAAAGTTTATACTGTACTTTGATTGTGTAGAGATGGTTTGGATTGGCCAAATCTGACGTGGACCAATCTACTGTAATTTGCTAACTTTGCAGAGATACTCTTCGTAAAACAATTGGCAACATAACCATTTTGTTGTGACCTTGCTGAAGGCACGGTGGGGAGACAAGCGCAGGGGTCCAGGAATAAAGGTGAACTCAGGGTTTATTAAAGGGACGACACAATCAGGAACACAGGAAACATTAGCGACTTTAAGACGTCAATGACTGGACTAGGGAAACATACTCTGACGCAGACTTAAATACACCAGACTAATTAGACACAACTAGAAACAGCTGATAAGATGGGGATTCCACAAGGGGATTCCAGATGAGGGGGGCATGGCATACGGGAGGATCAGCACGAGGGCATGAGACATTTTCATTTATCTATTATTTGTTTGTTTGTTTGTGTTTGTTGTTTGTTGAGTTCACAGCTAATGAGTAATGTGATAAATGTTCCTTTCTACTCAGAACTTTTGAAACTTAAGCTTTTAAAAAAATTTAAAAACACTTTGCTTAGTATTTTTACATACCTTAATAATTAATTAAGTTTGTTATTATAATGCTACAAGCTGTGTTTTTTGTAAGGATAGAATTGCTGTTTAAGTTGTTAAATAGTCAATTAACATTACTACACGCATTTCATTTTGGTTGGTCTGTAAACTAGCGAAAAAAGTTAATTGTGATGTATATCATGTGTATGTCTCACAGCAACAGAGCATATACGAAAACGAAAGAATTCCATAGTACTTCTCTAAATGGCAAATAAAGCTTCATTTCATACAAGTACAAAGTAATCTGGTTTTTGAATGTCTTGGAATTGAAGGTTACTGTATATGTACTTATACTACTGGTCAAAAGTTTTAGGATACCCTAATTTTTCCAGTTTTTTTTATTGTAATGCAAGCAGTTCAATGTCTCATTGTACTCTGAAATGAAAGCATAGAACAAATAAACAATTGAAGTTAAAAAAAGAAATCATGGAATCCATGTATAAACAATCATTTATTCTAAACTTTTGACTGATCAAAGTAGCCACCTTTGGCAGATATAACAGTGGCACTCGTGGCATTTTTTCGACAATGGAAATCAAATATTTTTCAGAAAGTTCTTCCCAACTATATTGCAGAAAGTCCGATAAATATGTGGCACTTGTAGGTTGCTTTGCTTTAACTCATCTGTCGAGTTAATCTCAAAACAGCTCAATGGGGTTTAAGTCTGGAAACTGTGCTGGCCACTTAATGTTTTCAAACTTACCATCTTGTTCTTTTTTCTAAGGTAGTTCTGGCATAGCTTGGACTTATGTTTTTAGTCATTATCTTGCTGTAGGATGAACCCTTGACCTAGTAAGCACATACCAGAGGGTACTGCATGGCGCTGCAGAATGCAGTGGTAGCTGTTTTGGTTCAGGTTGCCTCTCACTCTGTACAAGTCACCGACCCTGGATCCAGCAAAAGTGCCCCAGACCATCATGCTTCCTCCTCCATGTTTGACAGTTGATGTCACACACTGAGGAACCACCATCGTTTCACCTACTCGGCAGCATACAAAAATCCTGTGTGATGAACCGAAGATCTCAAATTCTGATTCTTCGGTCCATAACACTTTCTTCCGGTCTTCAGTAGTCCATTGGTGGTGTTATCCTGTGAGCCGCCTATCACAGAAGCTGTTAACTCTCAGAAACTTGTCTTCTGATGCTGTTGTGGCTTTGGGTCTGCCAGACCTCTTCCTGTCAGAGTTTTCCCTGGTTTCTGAGTACCTTTTCATGGTCAAGGAGATTGTACTCATTGACACCTTGACTCTTTGCAATTTCATTGTAGTTCAGACCTACACTTTTGAATGTTATGATGGTCTGTCTCTCTTCCATTGTTAATTGCATTTAATTACCATTTTTATAGCAACACACTACTTTCTACAGTACAATACTGTTCAAATTATGGGGGTGTGGTACCACAGTGTTTTCCAACACTACTTATATGCAGACAGAGGGGGTTGTAAATAATCAGGGCTAGATGGGACACCTGTAGGGATTGGTAGCACCAACTTTTAAAACTTAATCAGCCTCCTTTGCCGCAGAACAGCTTTAGGTTGTTAACCCATGTCTTGTTACCTGAAAATTTTTGTATAATTCTGAAATGTACGTATTTCCCAGTTTTGTGCAACCTTACCTGTTCTTACCTTTGGTAGTTTACCATTTAACTTTGTACCATTTCAAGCTATTCATTGAACTTGAACTGTTTGAATTTCCATGAAAAACTGGAAAAACTGGGGTGTTTTAAAACTTTTGACTGGTAGTGTACCTAAATAACTTTGATTTATCATCCAACTGCTTGTTATGGTAAGGGGGGAACCTGGGCCCTATCAAAGGCAGCATACGGCTCAAGGCTGTGGTACGCTTTGCATGGGATGCCAGTCACGTAGATGCACACAGTCAGTTACAGTATATTCTGTGGGCATACCTTTGACCATACTGGGCACACAGAATGAAAGCAGGATTCAAACCCACAATGCTTATATGCGACATAACAGTTCTAACCACTGAACCACTTTGCTACCCCTATAAGCAAGTCATCAGTCACTTTATTCTGTTTTAATTGATAAACATAGTTTTAAATGTGAAATGTACATAATATACTATAGATAATGATATCTTTGACAAAAATCCCATGAGGACTTTAACTTAGCATTATCCAGGATTTAATGTTACTGGGAGACACTCTGTTACCTTCCCTTCGCATCCATATACCCTCTGTAGTTGCTAGGGACAAATTATAGACAAAGTTCAGTAATGAAAACTAAAGAGAAATACCCTTTTGAATTTTATGTGAAAATCATTTTGGGTCATGCATTCACATAAATAAATGAGCCCAGGATATAAACTTAAAATGGATAATATAAAAAAATCAATTTGATGAGGTAGTATCACAGTTCATTTGTGGAGTCTAAATTGAGCATTATAAGTACTGGTCGTGTACCACAGCAATTTATTACATTTTAACTGGTTCTAGCAGACTTTAGGCTTTGTGAAATAGAAAGCAATTAGAGAATTAGATATATTAGATAAAATGGCACCTTGATCCATTTGCAGCTCCCAGTTTCAGCCAAAGGATTAATTCGCATACGAATTGCATTAGGATAAACTGGGGGGAAAGGTGGGATGCGGGGATGGGAACTGCAAGCTGAAAGCTCTCTGAGGATCTGTTGTTTAAGAGATCTCATTAGCATTCATGAAGCACAGAAGTGCAAGCGTGCTGGATTATCTGGAAGATGGTGGAAGAAAGTGTAATGAATAGATTAATAACCATCTAATAAAGGATGTGTGTGTGTGAACGAGAGTGGCTGCATGAGAGAAAACAAAGGCAAGTGTGCTGTAATCAGACAGCTTGCTCCCAACTCTTTATTCAACTCACAGATGACTTACCTGGACATTTTATGTTTGCCTGGAGGAAAATGAATAGTGATTCCATTTTTGGGTTGTAGTGTAAAGCTGTTCATGTCACTGCAGTCCCCTCTGGAAGCAGTCTAATCTAAACACTTTTGTCAGAAGAGATTCAGTAGATGGCAAATCACAGGCCTACAAATTGGTTGTGTCATCTTATAGTGAACTGTGTGAGCATTGCTGTTAATGCAGCCAAGAGTGGTGTGATTACTGTAAGTCGACCCTCCATTTAGGGAGCCTTCCTCAATGTAGCTCATGGCTGGTGCACCCTACTATATCAAGAACAAAGGTTCATAATGCGGTGAAAGAGAGCTGTGTGACACTGACTATATTATCTGAAAGTTAGCCGTCAAAAGTATTATATGCTCCTCTTTTGAGGCTGTTAGGATTTGCATAGTTTTGTGCTCACGTTGTGCAGGATATAACACTCTTTCGGGCTGATACAGACTGTGCTCTCCGGAGGTTTATTGGTGCTGCTCAGCACAGTTGTGAGTTGACCTCTGACCTTAGCAGGGAGATTATGGGTATCTCAGCAATTCCACAAAGCCCCCTTGTCAAGCGCTGACAGGACACATTAGGGCGCTCAGATAGGCTTGTTGCTATCTGCATGCTTTTCCACAAAGACCGGCCGTATTGCTCTGTGTCGTGCGAGAGACCGTGGCGAATTCAGACAGCTCTGCCATGTCAACAGTGTGACTGGGCTAGCATTTGTGAGCACCGCGCTGTTGTATCTGTGCAAGGCAGGCCTGGAAACCCTTTCAGTGCTTTTTGAAGTTGCCATCCTTGAAGAAATCCTCCCTGCCTTAATTGCATTCACTAGAGAACTCCCCTTCAGGCCCAAAGGCCTAACTGAGCAGTTGACTTTTGAGTTGTAATTAGCTGTCACACCCAGATCATAGAAAATACATCATAGAAATCAATTTCCTGGTGAAATACACCGGTAATTTCTTTCTGAAGTTGTGTTTTTTTTTTAACTCACAATGATTTTTGTTCACTTTCTGCTTGCAATTTGTATTTAAAATTACATTTTGGTTTTGCTCTGGTGGCTGTCTAAAATGTGAATTCATAAATGCTGTATGTAGTGTGGGAGAATGGGTCGCCTTAAATATCTGCCCTGCTATTTAATTAATGCAGGACATGAAAAACAAAACTGTGATTATTTATTTACAGATGCATGTTGCAGTCCAGGTAGAGCCTTCATCCAGTGAGCTCTCACAGTAGGCATTAATTAGTAAACTAGATATCTTTTAATTGTTAGAGGTATCAGAGCCTTATGAAGCATGTTTTGAGGGGTATATTTTGGAGTGAAGAAACAGGAAAAAGCTCATTATCCAAATAATGAGATTTAGAAAACAACAAACAGAACTGAAGAAGATATTTTATGTGTTTAACATATGGTGGGAAACAGGCAATATAAAGGCAGCTTCAACACCATGGTTACTCATGATTCGACTGTAAAGCTTTTTTTTTTGCCGGAAAGCACAAGGTGATCATATAACAAGGGGGGACTGGAAAAGAGGACAATTTCCTTGATTAAAATTTCAAAACAAGAAGAATTTAGAACGATAATTTCAAAGGAAAATACTGTAGAAATATATAAATTTATTCTGAAATGTGACAGAAGACTTTTGTGCTAAAATTTACTGTCATTTAGCGATGTTGTGTAGATAAACCTAAATAATAAAAGTGATTTTTAAAATTATTCCTATCATAAAAACTGCTTTTTCAATGATTCACATTCTCATCTATTTTATAAATTTCCTGTTTATAAATTTGCTGCAATCCCTTGTTCACTGAAATGGCCGTTTGAATAAGGTTAGATGTAAATAATTCAATCAATATGTCCTACATATTGAAAACAAACTATCAAAACAAAGCACTTGCACTATTTATTCTTATGCACAGTATTTGCAGCATATTTAATGTTTGGTGGCATTAGATAAAAGAAAATGGTTATTTTCTCCCATGTTGCATATTAAAAGTCAATAAAATGCCAGAGTGTTCCAGATCAAATCAGAGAGCATTTTGTTAGGGAGTGTAGTACACCAGCGTAGATTATTATTGTTCTGAGGAAATTGCTAATCTGAATATAGATTGGTCCCATCTGGCTTGAGCTGGCAAGATGTCTCTGTAATTTGGGAAGCGTCTAACATCTGGGGCTGCAAGAGAAACAAAAGGCACAGGAGTGAGAGAGCCTTCATCAGAAATTGGCACCAAGATTAAGGTGGACCATTAATATTTCATGGTGTTGTGTTGGGAGGATCATGTCCATAGGGCATGTGTCTTTCTACGGGGTCACAAGTCATGCCGTGCCTCTGAGACAACACTTCTATTCTCCTCCTGCGTGAATCTGTAGTAAACCAGTTTGCTAATCTTACTTTAAGTTTAGTACCATTTGCATTTGAATTATGGATTCCTATTGTTAAAAAGACCTTGTACTGGTTAAAGACCGTTTTGGGGGTGTGTTTTGTAAAAAAGATGCATTATTATTGTTCTATGGTTGGAATTTAATTGTACGTTTGAAAGAAAAACAAATTTTTGCAATTTTATGTGTTGCATGCATGTAATATTGCCATTAAAACCTTAAATAGCATACCATTGAATTTTCCATATTATAATAGACAAAGGTAAGTTCCCACGGTGATTTTGATTTGCTGATTATCTTTTCTCTGACCCAGTGGTCTGCTGTGAGTAGGACCAAGGTCTTTATTCTGCGCCTGCCATAACAAACATTATTACAGTCTCCGCAATGCCACTTTTGAAACAAGCGAGTATTAAATTTCGGGTGACCCCCACGTTGTTGTTGGATGACGGGGGGAATGAAAAACTACAGGAGCCTCTTAAACTTTGTTATTGTATTCCATTTATTTCTGTCAGCAGATTTCCCAGTGGAAATTAAATGAAAAAGTAATCGTTTTCCTTTTTATTACTGTCTCTTTGTTTTGAGCTTGTGAAGTAAATTGTCTGGCTTTCCTATGACACAGGTTGGCCTTTTTAGTGCATTTGAATTAAGAAGCAGTCACAGGATGTTGGCTTTAGCTTGTAGTCAGTGTTCTGTCTTGAGGAGCATTTTTCCTGTACAAAATATACTGATTAGCCATAATATTGAAACCACCTGCCTAATATTGTGAAGATCCCCCTTATGCCACCAAAACAGCTCTGACTCATCGAAACATGGACTCCACAAGACCTTTGAAGATGTCCTGTGGTATTTGTCACCAAGATGGTAGCAGCAGTTCCTTTAAGTCCTGTAAGTTGCAAGGTAGGACCTTCATGTACCAAACTTGATTGTCTAGCACATACCACAGATGCTTGATTGAATTGATTTTGGGAATTTGGAGGCCAAGTCAATACTTTGAACTCTTTTTTGTGTTCCTCAAACCATTATTGAACAATTTTTGCAATGTGGCAGAGCGCATGAAGGTATGTACTTGGTCTGGAACAATGTTTGGGTAGGGGGTACATGTCAAAGTAACATCTGCATGAATGCCAAGTAGAACTGGGTGATATGGCCAAAAATGTCATCGCAATCAAAATTTTCATATAAGCTGATATCGATAATTATCACGATAAATGTCAAATCATTATCTCTTTCCAGTTTGAAGGCTTTACTCCTGAGTTAAAGTTGAAGAAACTCTATGGTTAATTGTAGTTATAAACTATTCTTTATCGTCAGAACATGAGAAACACTTGCCAAACCGTAGTTGGCCAAAATGATGCTTCTGGAACCATGTGCTCTATTTTCTGCCCCCGCTAGATGGAGCGCTCAAGCATGCCTTAAAGCATGCCTTAAAGGAAACCAAAAGCACCACATGGGCTCAAAAAATATTGGAAATATTTTGGGATTGAAAAATATTGGGATGGTTGTGTTGACCATCACTACCGAATAGGTTTCGTGATTCACAAGCCTGAACAGGTTATTTTAGCCAGCACAGACAAAATGCCAACGCTGGCATTCTTCTTGTCCTCTCTTAATTCTGTGTGGATTATTACTCTGTGGATTTCTCATGGCCTGATAATTACTATGGAGTTTCCTTTTGGATCTCGCTGGGTAACTCTTAATGGATGGGTTGCTTTGGACTTAGCTTCTCTTCCAGTAAGTTGCCCTGTTGTTTTGATTGTGTGTCTTTTGTCTTCCTGCCTTCCATATTGCATTCTTTTATTTGTTGAATAAATCCCCAATTTGTGTTTTTAGGGTTCTGTCTGCTGTTGTTCTCCACTCTCGGTCTTGACAAATAGTCACAGAGAAAGTGATGTCATTTTGTGATGCAAAGCGTGTCACTGGATTCATATTTGGTCTACTTTGAAAGTTATATTGAACTTTAATGGAGCATTTTTCATATTGTTATTGAGTAAAATTATATCGTGATATTTATCGTTACTCTTTTATCGCCCAACCCTAATGCCAAGACCCAAGATTTCCAGCAGAACATTGCCCAGAGCAGGGGTGCCCAACCTTTTTTTAAGTCAATCTACTTTTCAAGTGGCCAGTGTGCCAAGATCTATCAATTCAAATAGGGAGCCATAGCTACTACTCCTTTACTCTATTATTACTCTAGCTATTGCCTTTCTACATAATTAACATGCATGCAGCAAATCCAGACAAATCCAGGTAATTATCCAAATTGAAATAGTGTAAATAAATGTATTTCTCTACTTTAGTGGGACCGCTGGCACTGGATGCAGCTAGATAAAAATTAACTGACTTCTCGCACTTTTTGGCTGCGTATGGCTGTTTTAGCAGGGAACTCAGTCTCGTCGCTTTTGTGCATCGTTTTGAAATGCTGCTCCATATTGCCCCTTTTCTGTAAAGCCACACTCGCATTGCATATAAGACATATGGACTTCCAATTTGAGTAAACAAAAAAATAGTCCTCTTTCCACTCTGAATGTGTCATGGATCGGCACAGGGAAGCAGATGAAGGGAGCCAAAATACAAATAAACGGAGAGGCAGAGGACGGGGGAAAGCGGGGAGCCCGAGGGAACCCCAGTGGGCAAGAGGCGGAAGCTGCAAGGGCAGCAGACGACCACGAGGTTGGAGCTGAAGGGACCCTTGGCGACGGCGAGGCAGGAGCAGGAGGGGACGACGAAGGGGGCGAGGAGGCAGATGAAGGGGGCACCAGAGGAGGCGAGGAGGAAGGCGAAGGGGACACCGGTGGAGGGGAGGAGGGAACAGCAGCCGCGGCAGATGAAGGAGAGAACAGTAGCTGCGGTAGGTGAAGGCGGAGCCACAGCCGGCCCAGGCGTAGGTGACCGACGAGTCGGAGTGGGGGAACCCGCAGATGACCAACGAGTTGAAGCGAGGGAACCCACAGACGACCGACAAGTAGGAGTCCAAAGGAACTGCAGGCGACTGCCGAGCAGGAGCCGAAGGACCCGTAGGCGGCCCATGAGCCCCAGCCACAGGGACCGAGGGCGAGCCAGGGGGCAGGGTGGGCGGGAACCGACCCCTGTGCAAGTGACCTCTCCTCCTGGATATAGAGAGTCGAAGTCCTGGTCGGGGTCTGCCACGTGGGGGTGACAGAGCTGGAGTCCACGCCTTGGCAGCGGGTGCAGTCAAAGCAGCAACAGGCAGACTGGCTCCAGGAGCAGGTGAAGCAGCAACAGGCAGACTGGTTCTGGTCGCAGGCGAAGCAGCACCAAGCAGACGGGCTCCGGGTGCAGGCAATGCAGCAACAGGCAGACGGGCTCAAGGGCGCAGGCGAAGCAGCAACAGGCAGACAGGCTCTGGGCGCAGGTGAAGCAGCAACAGGCAGACGTGCTCCAGGTGCAGCTTCTCCCGACACACCATAGGTGAGGTAGTGGAGATCGAGACGGCCCGCAAAAAAAACGCCCCGCACGTCTCCGCTTCCTTCTACTGCGAGCTGGCAGTGCGAGGTCCGGCAGCTCGCACGGCAAAGGAGGGAGAAAGCCACAGTCTATGGTCACCTGCCGGAGCATATCCTCAGCGACCCAGCTTCTAAGCCAGGTCAAATGCATCCGCATCTCTTCTGCAAGGTGCGGATCCTCGGAAGGGGAGATCCGTTCCAGGATCTCCCTCAACCGGCGGGGTCCTCCTTTACCTCAGGCTGAGCGAGCCAGTCCTATCATTCTGTCATAGATCGGCACAGGGGAGCAGACGAAGGGAGCCAAAATACAAATAAACGGGGTTTATTGCGGGGAATGGACCATGACAGAATGAAAATATGTTTTTGATCTTTTGGCTTCTGACATGTTTGTGTGCTAAATGTTTACAGTACGTGACTAGTTGCACACAGCGAGAAATGTGCATGCGCATGCAAGTGCATGGACGCTTGCGACCCACTTCACGATCAATTTCTTTTTGAGAATTTACTCTGCCATCGACTGGTCGATTGCAATCGACTGTTTGGACACCCCTGGCCCAGAGCATCAGACTGCCTCTGTCGACTTGCCTTGTTCTCATAGTGCACCCTGGTGCCATATCTTTCTTTGCTAAATGACACATATGCATTCGGCCATCCACATGATGTAACAGAAAAGGTTCCTCTTTAGACCAGGCTACCTTCTTCCATTAAATGGTCCAGTTCAGATGCCCAAGTGCCCAATATAGGCACTTTTGCCAGTGGACAGGGGTCTGCGGCTATGCAACCCCATAAGCAGCAAACTGTGTGTTCTGACAACTTTCTGTCAGCCAGCATTAGCTTTTTCTGCAATTTGTGCTACAGTAACTTTCCTGTGGGATCAGACAAGACCGGATAGCCTTTTTTCCCTACCCAATGAGTGGGGGGTGCCCATGAGTGCCCATTACTCCTTTGCTGGTTCACCTCTTGGCCTTCCTTGGACCACTTTTGGTAGGTCCTGACCAGTGCACACTGGGAACACTCCACAAGACGTGCTGTTTTGACCCAGTTGTCTAGCCATTCCAATTTAGCAAAGTCGCTCAAATCCTTATGGTTGCCAATTTTTGCTTCCAACACAATACCTTCAAGAACTAAGTGTTCACTTGCCTGATATGTGTGTATATGTGTGTGTGTGTGTGTGTGTATGTATATGTGCTGTGTAACAATGCATTACACTGTATGTATTAACACTGCATTATGTAATAACTCAATAAAAATACATTTTCATCAGATAAATTAGGTAAATTTTCAGGGGTGTGTTTCCTGATAGCTTTGTGATGCTAAGTAGTTTGTTATCTCATACTTAAAATCATTCGTTGATTAATAAGTGTTTCTCAAAACCCTCTGTAACTAAAGTAGTTTGTAACCTCATTCATAAATTAAGGAGTGATCTGACCCAGTCATTATTTTCCACATTGTTCTTTATTTGAATTTTTGCCTGCTATTCTATCACAGATGCACAGAAGTCAGCAAAAAATGAATCACAAAAAAATTCCAATGTTCTTTTCTAGGCAGTGTAATAATAATAATAATAATAAGATAATGTTGCAGTGGGAAATTATAATGTAGTCCATATATTTGTTACATTTGTTGTTATTACAAAATGCATTGTTACACAGTGGGTGATTGCATTATGTAATGACACCGCATTTTGTGATGAAAATTTGCCACGTTTGGTTGTTTTTACATAGTTTGGCGTTTTTACATAATATGTTGTTATAAGCCTTGTACCATCTTCTGGGTTCTTAATCCCTTCTTTCATTTGTATAAATTGTTTAAAGCTTGGGTAATGTAAGTAAATATTGAGAATATTTAAAATGGACAAAGTTTATCCAGGTAATGTAATTGAGAAAACGTATACACATGTTAAAGTAGTTTTCATAATTAATTAGATATTTTGAGTGAAGTTCTTTACTTGCTCTTGATCAAAATTGAGTAAGAGACTGTTAACTGTGCCTTGTCATTTGTCAGTGATTTTTACCAACGTCAACTCAGGTTGGCCACAAGTCACAAAATGGTTTCAAAAATAGGTGACAGAAAATAGCCATTTATATTACTGCTTTGACTGCTGTTACCATAATATGTTGCAGGTATATTTAAAGGTGTGAGGGGGAGTTTATGTCAGTGAATATTGTAAGGGTTCTCATTTCACATTGCAATGATGCAGTCCTTTGTCAGTGATGGTTAATCCAGGTCATTCCAACAGCTTCCCAGGTAACTTTCAATCCTTGTTATATTACTGTTGGCTTCTTTTTCATCACTTTACTCTGTAACAATCATTGTTTAGTAAGCCCTAATCCTGTGATGTTAATGTACATGAAAGCCATTAGTAAATATTTATATGCAGAAGCGTACGCTAAGCATCAATAACACGTTAACCTTGTTTACTTCCTTTGGGATGGCATGTCCCTCATGGTAGGTACATTGACCATTTTAGCTGCTATAGAATAATTTAATATCACAGTACTCTCACTGGTTCCAAGTGTGCCACTTTTCAAACTCACCAAGACTACAAGTGAATGGGTGCTGCGAATTGCCCTTACTGTGAGACATTGTGATTGACGGTGTGTGTGATGATGTACCTTTCCTGTGATACAGTCTGCAGTCTGTTTGGACAAGAAGTTACTGAAAAGCGCAATTGAAAGCCTATGTATTTCCACAGCACCCACGTGCTGCTCACCCCAGTGCATGTCTGCTTAAAACATTTCATCTGGTTGTGTACAGTTTATTGTAGCACCCTGTTTCCCTGTGATTGTTCGTTAGCTGGGGTGTGCTCATGGACTGAGGAAATGACCACTTTTGGCGTGGTAATCAAGGTTGAACTGGTGTTTGGTCCTGTGACATAGACATAGTATATGAAAGAAAATAGGGATGTTGCTGCAGTGTACATTGCTTTTCCAAAAAATGCAGCATTTGATGACATAAATCAGCATAGATTGTGAAGTATGCCTCTAGTTATCGAGGCCAGGGGGGAAAGACTGGATATATAAATACATTTATGGCAGGGATTTTTATCAGTGAAGGTAATCAAGATGGAGAAGTCTTTCTTATTTATTTTTATACAAGGCTCAAATTTAAATGTATTAGCTTACAAGAACAGATGGTTTGTTTTTATTTTCTCAATTGTTTTTGAGTTTGGTACATTTATTGTGTGAAAATCAAGACCTAAATTCTGGCTGGGCAGTTCACAGAGCCAAAGGGAGTCCTCTCATGCAGGACTCGATCTGCACATCCCTGCTGCATGATCAGGATTGCATTTCTTTCACTGTCAATATGGCATTTCAGTATTCCATTTAAAAACATTTCACCATAAGTATATCTTTGATTTTGCATTTCATGTCTCTGATTTTACATTTCACATCCTGCACTTTCTGCGACAACATATATAATGTTCTTTTTCCATTCATACGTAAGATGATCATGTAATTTAGACATGGCACCAATCTGATCCCACTATTGTTATCAGGCATATACCGGGATAACGTGCTGGAACAGGTATCGGGGTGGTAAGAAACCGATTCAGTTTTCCATCAGAGATAGTCTGAAAAATCCAGAAAATTCTTGTAGCCTTAGCACGACATACCATACACAAAAGTGAGGGTCACGTGAGGGCTAGTAGTTCAACAACACATGTGCTTTGGAGTTGTCATGTTGGCTGTGAAATGCTGTAAACCCATCCCAGTCCTACATTTGACATTTGTGGTTTTGTCTACTCACAAGTTTAACAATTTCTTTTTGGAATTTGCCAAAAGACCACAGAAATTTGCTCAAAATGTGTAAGCCAAAAGCAATAATAAAATGATTTGGATCACATAAAGTCATATAATAAATAAATATTAGTGATGCACAATATTGTTAGTGTAAGGTCATAGGTCTATAATATCTTCAACATTAAAAGTCTTGGCTTGGCTATGCCATGTAACTTTGACTCGGCAACCTGCCTCACTCACATGTTAGCTGTCTATGACGGGTTGTCATGTGTTTCTTGTGGCAGTTCTTTACACTGTGTAGGCCTGTAAAATGGCCAGGTCAGTGTTATATGAACATAAAACAGTTCATTTATTGTTCATTAACTTCATCTATATTACTATGGAATTTCATAAAATTATTTTTAATGCATTAAGTATACATTGCAAATAAGCCACATATACTTTTCTAAACATATTGTGGATCTTTGAGTGCTTTGTTTGTGGTTGGTACTGCATTGCTGTACTGAAAAACCCTTGATGTGACAGTCAGAATTATAGTGTGGGGTCCTGCATACAAGGCTTTACTGGACACAGAACAGATGGCTAAGAAGCCAGAGGGAGTGAAAAGCCGTAGCCCAGTAACCCTGGTCTGAAAGTAGAGCCCGCCCGAGAAGAAGCGGCACAAAGCGCGGGGAGCGTGGCAGTGCCCTATTTATAGCACAGCATGAGGGAGTTTATAGCTACAAAAAGACAGCAAAATGAGAAAAAAACATAATTGTAGTCCACGACTCCAGCCTAATGAAAACTTGTCCCTGTTAATTATGTTTTGCCTGATATGTTCCTTTCTTGCACAAATATGCCATTATCTTCCCATGTTACAAAATTCATATTTTGACATGTTAATGGAATTATTCTGAGTAATCATTTCTGTTTGGGCTTGCTGAAATAAATAATTATCATAGGTCTTTGGGTTATTTTACTTTGTATTAAAAGCCTCACTGTAGACAGCATTATGTAAAGCGGCTTACATATTTTCTCCATGTTTGTGTGGGTTTGCTCTTGTGGTATATAAACATTTATGAATTGCCTGTAGTGCATGCAAGTGCCCTGGCATCATGCCTGGTAAGTGCCCTGTGCTTTCTAGGGTAGGTCCCTTGCTCCTGATTACCCTATACTAGATAAGCAGATAAATGCTTATGGATAGATTGTCAGTAGCCTTGATTTTACTGTTGAATTATTGATTAGATTAAGTTAAAGGGCTTTTCCAAAATGATCAATTTCAAGGTGGTGTAATATTCCCAGCATCTCAGAGAATAGCAAATTTGATTTTTCTTGGCATTGCTTGACATTTGGACACAACTGTAAAAAATTGTTCCATATTTTTATTTTTTCACCAGTATTGGATTTAGTATAGATCCTGTACCGTTAAGTAGTATTAGGTGTACTGTCTGATCCATTTTATTTTTTTAATAATTAATAATGATTGATTGGCATGGGCATATTCCAGAACAAGAATGCCAAGATTCATTGGGTTCGAATTGTCAAAGAGTGGTTCAGGGAGCATGAGGAAAAATTTTCACTCATGACTTGGTCACCACAGAGTTGTGACCTTAACCTCATTGAAGGTCTTTGGGATGTGCTGAAAGAGGCTTTAAGTAGTGGTTCAACACACTTGTCAATACATAATCTCGGTGAGAAATGAATGCAAATCTGGATGAAAATAAAGGATGAGATGTTGCATAAGCCTGTGGAAACAATTCCATGACAAATGTGCGCCATAATCAAAGCTAAAGGCCGTCCAACGGAAAATTCAAATGGCAACTTTTTTGTTTGGCCGGGCAGTTTATTTGCCCTTGTTCCTATTCTTTCCTGTAATAATATCACGGTACTGCAGCATGTGCATACTCATGAGCCAAAACATTATGGTCACCCCACATAACACAAATAACTTTGAGTATCTTGTAAAAACAGCATATCTCAAAGTCTCAGTTATACTAGATAGTCCGCCAACATTTTGTACTCATAGTCAACATGTTGAGTGCAGAAGAAATGGGCAGAGATTAAGATTTTGATAAGAGCCAGCACATTGCCAAGATGGTATTGCTTATGGGGTGCTGACGGTCAGCCATGGTGAGTACCTACTGAGAGCGGTCTGAGGAGGGCAAAACCACGAACCACTGACAGGGAGTTGGGTGGTCAAGACTCTTGCGAGACGTGAACGAAATCATGTATGATACAAACCAACAGAAGGGTTTCTGTATTATAAATGGCAGATCATTTTAATGATGGATATGGAAGTAATGTGTCTCAACACACAGTGCATTAAGCTTGACAAGTACCCAGCTGATCACATGGTCAGTGCGACAGATTCACAGGCCCAGACAATCTTCTTCCAATCTAAGGTTCAGTTCTAATGCTTTTGTGGCCATTGTAGGTACTTTTGACGATGGACAGTGGTTAGCATTGGCATTGGCTACCAGGTAAGCAGCCCCATACTCAGCAAGGCTCCATGCATTGTATTGTGACAAATTACTCCCATGACCATCATTAAAATCATCTGCTATTTGTACCACAGTAGCCCCTCTGTTGGTTTGTGCCCCATGGGATAGCCCTTATTCTCATCCCACATTGATGAGTCTTGGCCGCACATCACCCTGCTTCCGACCACTCTCAGTAGGTCCTCACCATGGCTGATCATCAGCACCCTACAAGCTTTGCAATTTTCGAGATGCTCTGACCCAGCCATCGGACTAGAATGATTTAGCCCTTGTCAAAGTCCCTACCCATTTCTTCTGCATTCAACATGTCAAATAGAAGTACCAAATTTTAGCTTACAATCTAATATATCCCAGACCTTGACACACACCATTTTTATGAGATAGTCAACATTGTTTGCTTCACATGGAGGTAGTTGTAATGTTTTGGCTCATCAGTATATATGAGAATCTAAGACTATTGATTTAGCAATATATTGTGATATATGGTTGTCATAACCTGTTTGCAAGTCTGCCAGTTGTAGAATGGAATTATTTTGCTTGAAGACAATTAGGTGAAAGATAGTTTAATTAAACCTTAGATTGGTTTTGTTGTGGTTTCAAGGGGGATTTAACTTGCTGTATAACAGTTCTATGATTTTCTAGCTGTGCTTCTTGCTGGTGGTCTTTTGTCTCCCTGTCGAGGGTCAATGATTCAGAATGTTTTTTATACTCCAGCTATATGATGCTACGTAGGAGTTTCTCAAATTAACTACTCAGTTTTGTCTGAAATAAAGCCCATTGTTTTGTATACATAATATGTTGTTTTTTAAAGACTAATAGCCAAAAATACACGTATACAGGGTGGGCCATTTATATGGATACACCTTAATAAAATGGGAATGGTTGGTGATATTAACTTCCTGTTTGTGG
>JAODJX010000032.1:96766-124649 GCA_026776945.1 Isichthys henryi | reverse complement strand
CAGTCCAAAAACATGCTGAGGCTAATTGGAGTTACTAAATTGCCCGTAGGTGTGCATATGTGAGTGAATGGTGTGTGATGGGCTGGCCCCTCATCCTGGGTTGTTCCCTGCCTCGTGCCGATTGCTTCCGGGATAGGCTCTGGACCCCCTGGGACCCAGTAGGATAAGCGGTTTGGAAAATGGATGGATGGATTATTAGTATGCGTATGTTGTACTTCTAAAATCTCAACCATAATCTCAACTGAGTATGAAGCACAGTGACTACATGAAGTATAGGTCTCTCAGAAGACCTGGTGTACTACCTGCTGAGTAGGCATCTTAGCTATCTTAAGACTGGATGAGCAGCATTTCCCTGGTTTTCCATGGGAGATTAAAAAAATATATATAAATAAAATTTCTTTGAGGATGATTTTGTTTTTGTGTCATGATATTTGGATAACACAAGGTGCACACAAAGTTGGAACTGCAAAACCCAGTCTCTGTGAGCTGGAGCTTGAAAGCACGCTCACAGGAACAAGCGGTCTGCAGGAGAAGATCTATTCAGACACAGCAGATCACCTGTTTGGTTTGAAGACGTGAAGGAGAACAGTTGAGCAGCTTTGTGCCTTATAAAGGCTGATTTGATACCCTGTGGTGACCAGATGAGCATTTCAGAAGATAATACTGTTTGTTTTCTGCAGTAGACCTTCTACTTCCCTTCAGCAACCACTTCATGCGCTCAAACGCTAGGCTGACAGGAGAAAATCTCGTCAAATTGCCGAATAAATAAATAACACATTTCCCAGCATCTAATGAGATCTTGCCGCCACAAATAATGTATATAATCACAGTAATATATAGATAGGATCGATTTTGTTTCTGTGTGGTAGAAGTCTGTCCTGGTTTCGAGATAACACTATCAGCGTTCTTAACTATTACTGTGAGAAATGAGAGCTTTGATACTGCCAGATAAGCTCTATATTCATTTGTTTAATTAAAACAGCCTGTCTGCACATGGCAAGGGGGGGTCATTTTAAAAAGTGTTAAAATTAAAGCACGTAATTAAGTAGAGCCAAGATAAGGAGCCCTGTGTGGTGGAGGCTTCCGACGGTGGGGGAGGGAAAACTAATTTATCCCCAGTTTGCTCCCGCAAGGTTGTTCGGTTTATTAAAGTTAGCAGCGCACCAGCACGATAAAATATTTTATGTACTCGTCAGAAGGGAGGGACTGAATGAATTGCCGTCTGAGGCTGGTGGAGTCTATGGGATGGAGGCAATTAAGACGGGTTGTTATCACGTCTTTGAGAACAGGAGAAGGACTTGTATAGCAACAAGCACCTTGACAAAGATATTTGTTTGGGCAATGGAGTGTAGCATTAATTATCACAGTCTTTGATTAAATATGTCGTCCTGGAATGAATGTCATTTGTCTTGCCTGGTTTTAACACGCAAGCCAGAGAGGGTAATATTTTGGATGGGCTCCCTGCTATTTTTACATGCAGGTGTCACAAGAAGTTAAATCAAGGCTCACAGTCTGTGACTTCTAAATTCAAATACTCTGTTTAATTATGGGGAAAAAGCATTTGAAGGCATACGATCAAGAAGGATGGAATGGGTTTTACTGAGAGATGGACCTCTTGCACCTTCATCCCTGTCCATCTGTGCCCCTTGAAATAGAAACGGGCTGCATTTTCCCTCAGAATTTACTGGACAGCACTTTGCCCTGTAAAGATGCATGCTTGTTTAATATGCAACTTACCCACGAGATCAACGGCAGAATACGCTGCTAATTCAGTTCTGGCAATCAATAAGAAATTCACTACAGATTTGACTTTGTGTGTCTCTATAGGCAATGAGGATAACAGAGGCTCGATGTGATTAAGAGAGTGGTAGAGGCGATTTTAACCACATTCTCTCTTATGGGGTCATGGAGGGGGGGGGGTCACATGTGCTCTTTGACAAATGAGTTTAAACACAATTAAGAGCGTAAGGGAGGGTGAAACTTAGCTTGGATATTTGTAGGAAAATCGGCTTATGAAGGGATACATTTTTACAGTCTACGTTTACATGAGCAGGACTAACAACCATGTGCTTATGGTAGTACTGCCACGGGCATATTTATTCTAACTGCACTAACGTTTTTATCCACATAGCTGGGGGCCTTCAGTGACAGAGCCAGGTAAGGGAGGAGAGGCAGGCAGGCAGACTTTTTAAAAGGATGAGCAGTCACTGGGAGAACAGGAAGTGTAATGGAATCAGCAGAAATCTGCCTGGAATCTGGAAATGCCACTCGTGTTTGTGTCTGAAATCTTTCATTTTTATTACTTTGCCTCCTGCCTCTTGAGAAACAATACATTTAGAGCACAGTTTGTTTCAGTTCTGTCAACAGCACAGGCTACACGTTACTGGAGGTACAGCAGTGGAGAATACATTGTGCGGTCGTGTCCCTTGAAATTTCAAAAACTTTTTTGGGGCACAAACCTTACGAGGGGTATTTGGGCTCTATTACGTTTGAATGGTGCCTGGTGTCATTGAGGAGCTTCTGGGCAGGAAACCCCTGTCCGCCAGTACCTCCTTATGGCAGGCGGACTTCTGTGAAGGTCTTACACTGGTTTGGTTAGGTGCGATCACCATTACAGAGAACTGGACAGCAGCAGATATGAGTGTTTCATGATGGGATAAGCTTGGAAGGCCGGCTTGCCTCAACCTGACCCAGCACATGATTGAGAAGTCCTCACTCATGCCCTGCTTGTTGTTGGTCACTGTGGTGCCCAGGGTTGCTAACGGTGATTCAGAACCACTCCATGATTTGACAGTGTGGTCTCAAGGCCAAGGAAACAAATATCGCGATTTTCCTATTTCGCCGCATGTCAGTGTGAAGAGGGAGGGTGACAGGTGTAATGCATAAAAGGGCCCCGTAGCTCCCTCACGCCTCTGACGGCTTTACGGGGGGAGGAGGCCTTTCAATCACGCCGCCGCATCAATTTCCATGAGCTGCGTGAGGAGGAGTCCTGTGCCCGTGTCCGCACTGTTGCCGTCTGGGAGGCCAGAGCGAGAGGATGAGTGTTGACAGCCACAGCATGAAGATTAAAAACCCCGCAGGTCGCTCTGATACCCACCGTGATGAGAAAAAGAGGAGAAGTGGCAGGGCAGGAGGTGTAGGGGGCGCTCATGAGGTCAGCACTGTTGCCATTCTCAGAGCGTCTGAGAGCTGCGGTTGCTGTGCTAAAGAGTATGTGGAGGCACATAATGTCCTTGGAAGGTTGCCCTTGTCAGAGCAATAAGAAGCACGGGTACAGATTAGCTGCAGGTTACAGGAAAGTCACCGAGAAGATCCAGAATGTCATAGACGGAGGATGAAAAATGACCGTGGCCACTGGGTCCCGCACTGCCAGAGCAAGGGTACCAGCACAAGGGTGTTCAGCGTTAATCACTGTGCTTTGGCCAGATGCTAATTTATCCTCATCTGGACTGAGCTGGATGCGCTGTCCGGTTCTGGAGCCCAGGTGCGGCTTATCCGCAGGTGTCCGCCCGGGGCACTTGCCGTGCTGGCCTCACGGCTCGCTGCTCCCAGGGCAGCTCAGGTGCCACAGTGAAGCAGATGTGCCAGAACCGGATGGGCTGGGCGTGGGACCCTGTCAGTGGACACTCTGCCCGGCACAGCCCCGTTGAACCCTCTGTGCCATGTGTGAAGATGATGATGATGCAGTCTCTTAGGCTCGTCTGCTCAGAGAAACTGCTTTCAAATGCTTTTAAAGCATGGTGTTCTTCTGCAGGACCATGCTTAAGTGAAATTAAATTTTCCGAAACTAGACCCAGTGTTGCTTTCATTAACCGTACTCACGCCTGTCACAGCTTTACGGTGCTATTAAAGTGTGGGTGCTTGTGGCAACGTGCCGTCCAGCCTGCTCGCATTTCCCTGTATCCCCCCACCGCCCCCACTGGAAGTATAAATAAGTCATATTTTCATTTATCTTTTGCCGCCTTCAAAATAATAAACCGCTTTAGTTCATAAAACATTGATGTGGATTTTGAATTATTCGTTTTGGGTGGTTGGGAGGGCCGTCCTGTTTTTCTGTTTCTAAAAGGAAATGAAAGATGGGTGACAAGGAGGGAGCGTGTTGGGGAGGGGCTCGGTGCAGGAGGCGCGAGCAGCGGCTCAGGCGTGCACCTGCAGCCTGCTGCCCGGGGCCGCTCACACACAGCCGCGACACGTGACAGAGGTGCCCCGTGTTTATTGTAATGTCCATGTCCTTTTACAGTCACCTGTGATTTTTTTTTTTTTTGAAATGACCACATTTTACTTTGTATAATGTCATGTCAATGAATAGATGATGATATTGCACATAAGCACACACACGCTTCCACCCGCGCACACAAACACACCTGCTCATCTTCTGAATATATTTGCTGGTGCCTGCCCATGAATAAGAAAAGGTCAGTTTGTTGTTCTTGATCCCACAGCATTTCCCTAATTAAGCCAGATCATGCTAGTCTTGAATATTGATTTATTTTCTCAAGGCTATATGAACCTTTGCTAATAAAGGCGGAAAGGGCTGTATGTCTACTGCCGATTGAAAATGGTAAATGGGCTCCAGGTGTTACACTGTAAATGGCACTTTATTGCCGCCAATGAGGAGTCTTTTAGCACTCAGGGAGTCTGAACATTTCTCATGTGCTTCCCGGGGGTGCGGATCCTGATATACAGCTACATTTCCTGGGACCAACCAGACAGTGTCCTGTGTCTGCAGTCCTTATCTGTGTGCCCATCAGCCAAGCAGAATATAAGCTTTAGGGTATTACTGTGCATTAAAAGCATGTGTTGCTTGCAAAAACAGAGACACTATATTTGCTTTTTTGCAATGTCTTTTAGCATTTTTCATTTAACTTTGCAATTGACGAGCAATTGTCTTGAAAGAAATTTCGACAAGAAGCACATGTTTAGCAGTTATTATGGGACAGTTTATATCAACTATACATTCTTAACACTGGATACTTTGTTAGTGTAATTTATGCCGATTCCTGGTGGTGCCCTGATTTTGTTGAATTTTAAGGGTTGATGTGTTGTGGTTGCTGAGACACTCTCAGGAGGGTCTAGAATGTAGGGCTTTGGCAGTGAGGAGTTGTGGTTTGCCTGTAAATGGTACAGTATGTGCGTTAACGGTTGCCCCCCCCCAGTGGTTTGACACCAGCATTTACCCATTAAGTTGCAAGGTGACATTTTCTTGGCTGTATGTTCGCCCTGTGTTACTTGAAGTAGGAGTGGGGATGAGACCTAAAGCCTCGACCAGCAGCTATTGATAGGATTGGTGTTGAGCTTCTTTTGCTGAAAATCTTGCAATGTTCCTGTTAAGCAGAACCAATCCAACCTGAATTGAGAGGTGGCATCATCGTCTGTGGCTGCTGCCACTCTGGGTTATTTATTATATGTTTAAGTAATGGTGTTCTTTTTGTTTTTTATTGTTTATTTTCGCTACGATGGACTGGCATCCCATCTTGGGTGAAGGCCAGCCTTGTGCCCTGTGCTGCCTTCCATATACTCTGGACCCCTCATGGCCCTGTCTGGCATGTTTGTAGTCGAAGAAAATGAAGGATGTTATTTATTTGTCCCGCGATGTATGCATTGTGGACATGGTTCATCCCATACTCACTTCACTTTGTCATGGCGTGCTTTTGGTTGAGAAAATTGAAATCTGTGGTGGTGTGCTGGGTAGGAAGCTTTGTTTTTTCCCAGAAGCAGTTTCTAAAGGCTGCAGGACAGGATTTCATCGTGGTTGACCCTCTGGTATTATATAACCTCCTGGACATGTTAAATTAGTTTTAGACAAGTAAAAAAATTTGATTAAAATTAATTTGGTTTAGAATTTTCTGGGACATTTATCAATCCATGATTCAGTCCAGATTCAGAAATGAGCCTTTACTTATCAGCCAGTACAGCTGCATGGAGACCTCCACATATGCACACTGTCATAAAATGAAAATGCCTTATTTTTCTTATAGATTGCTGTCACTGGCCACTTATTTTGATTAACGAGTAATTAATTTAAAATGGTTTTGATAGCTATTGCTGTCAGAGCCTCTCTGAGCCGAACCATGGTGGAATGACAGCATGGGGTTTGTGTTATGAGAGGCAGCCATAGCTCATGTTGGCTGAACCGCTGCAGTACCCGCTCGCTGTTTCCCAGAGGATGCAGAGGCAAGCGCAGGTGTTGGGGGCGTCGTGTCGCTCACCATCCATACCTCTAAGAGCTGGGTGACGGATGACTTGTCACACCGCAAAGTGAGGATTTTTACTGCCGATTGGAATGAGAGAAGGAGAAAACAGAGAGGGTGAGTGAAGGAGAAAAAGATCGTCCCATTACACAACAAATATAAATCATCCAGTGGGATGGGGGACCGTGGCCTACGCATATACATATAGCCTTTTTCCTATGCAGATGGGCTTGGTGTCCTCCATCGTGCTGTGTGTGTGTGTGTGTGTGTGGGGGGGGGGACCTGAGGTGTGTAGAGCTGGGAGCCTGGTAGTGCGCCCTACACACACAAGTGTAGGAAAGCTTCACATGCATGCACCAGCTCACAAGCTGTCATGAAGATGTGCCCAATCGACAATATCATGCTTTGAGCCAGCATTAGCTTAAAATAATATGACAAAAGCATAAATAAACACACACGCTTCACCACTCAACACCATCATGAGAACTGTGCATATTAAGACTAATGTAAGGCAAACCCAGCTACTGGGCTGAGTCTCTTTTTACAGAGAGCAGTCCTCCAAATTTCTGTCTTTCTGTACCATCAGCCTCACACCCTTCTCACACACCCGTGGAGCCGCTGGGCATGACTGTGGGGGGGAGGCGCTAGTTCCAGGCTTTTTAGTGATGCCTCGGGGTGCATTACAGCACTGCGTTACACGCTGATCCTCTCCGGTGCGCCAATGAAGACAATGCCAAGCTTTCGCCCTCATAAATGCTCCTTTATATCTCAGCATTGATCCATGCGGCCAATTTCCTCATCTGTATCCATTTCTGTATCTGGCTTTCTGTATCCTCATTTCGATTTCCACCGGGTGTTACGGGAAGAACGTTTACCATGACACAGGCTCAAAAGTATGTCCCGTTTGTAAAATCGGGCTGAATACATCTTAGATAAAGCGGACAACCAGGTGTCTGCCAAAGAGCTGGCAGCTGGATATTAAGAAAATAAAGGACCTGTGTTTGAGTGATTTCATTATGACTGAGGGGGGTATTTTGGGGGGCTGAATCCCTCCCTTTAATTGAGATGTGTTTTCTGAGCCCCTGTGGTGCTGTTTCTTGCCCTTGGGATAGAAGATGAAGCAGTAACCGGATAGTGGTGCTCATTCTCTGATGCAGTAGCTCCCCTCAGCCTCCTAAGCGATCTGCCCCAGCCCCCTCCCCCCTCCGTTGAGCTTGTGGCATAGAAGTTAATTGGCAGCATCTGCTGTCTGGGAGCCCAAGCGTCCAGATAACCCCCCTGGCACCTGGAGGCACCAGTCTGTCTTTGGGCGCCAGGCACCGGGAGCCGGAGCCCACAGCTGCCATCGGTGCCAGGGGGTTTGTGCTTGGCTTGGTGGGACCGGCTGTGCCATGCAAGAGGGCCCCCAGGGGCAGATAGTTTACAGAGGGGCAAGTAAAGACCTAGCGATGGCCACCGTCTCACAAGACCCCTGCATCTCATTTCGAGCAGACAACGGTTTACAGGATTTTAATTTGCCGCAATTATGTTCCTGTAAAATGTCAGGCCACAAAAAACCTTAAATAGATACTGATTAAGATTTATATGTTTCTATTAATGCTTCATGGATTGACAGTGCTGGTGTCTGAGGGGGACCTGTAAATGTTTCTCCCACAGCATCCATTTTTGTGCTGAACCAGTGCATTCAAATACACTGCTTCAGTAAACACGATTTATTGCCCATTTACAAGGCATACTAGACTGAGAATCAGCTGATAATACAAGAATACACAGCCTTTAGCTTTTGCCCCTCATGGGTATACCAGTAAAGAAAAAAAATAACTGACCACCCACTGGTTCCACTCCCCAGCACCCTTTCCATTCAGATAATGGTGCCCTGGCTGTGGTCAGCTTTGGCGCTGACTTTGCGGGGCGGTCATACGCGTTGTTGTCTTTCACGTGGCAGCAGCCAGAAGCCTTAGAGAAGGACAACGAGGAGTTTAGGTCGTCTTGCAGACTTTTTTGTTCAAGCTGAATAAGGGGGTGTTTTTGGCTGGAGCTCCAGAGAGCAAGAAATTTATTAAATCAAACTGTGGAAATGTTTCCCAAAATATACAATTTAACCTGAGTTTAGAGTGGAGAGTCACAGTGGGACATAGAGAATGAGTCACATACATACAGTACAAATAGAGGGTATAGGTGTACAGGGAGGGTATAGGTGTACAGGGAGGGTACGGTGGCGCTTTTTCTCAAGGACTCTGAAGTGGCTCGGAGCACCAGCTTGCACTCGCTCTACATTAGCAGCATTTGGAGCTGCATTAGCCACAGGTTGCTGGGATGTCGGGGGAGGTACTCGCCCTGCTCTCATTCGGGCGCTGTCCTCTGGCTGCCCTCCCCTCCCCTGGCCACCCACACTCCTGTCGTAAAACAAATCTGCACTCATTAGCACCTAGTGGTCTGCCACTGCCGGCCTCGCCCTCCCTTGTAAGCGGCGAATTGAGGCCCCCACCTCGGTCTGTTCAACCAATAAAATCTGTTTTACCGACCTGATCAGCACGCAGAGAGAGAGAGGACCAGTTCAGGACTGGATCACTTTTCTCATTTTTTAAAACGAAGTGTGCAGAACTGCAAATGCTTTACCATAAAAGCACAAACTGAATGAGTATATAGACCATCTCTAGCATACGTGTGTATGTGTGTATGTGTGTGTGTGTGTGTGTGTGTGTGTGTGTGTGTGTGTGTGTGTGTGTGAAAGAGAGAGAGATTACATATTGACAATTAATTCACCATGAACTAATCAAAGCACTTCTATTCTAAACACACACTCGTAGTCTAAACACACTACTTAAAATGAAGTAATTTTGTCCTCTTCATTAATCTCACTCAGAAGGCATCACCAGTTTCAAGTTTTAAGTTGTATAACCTGTTACCTTGTTTTATATCTGTATCCCTAGTAGCACATATCTCTAGTAGCATTTTGGAGTTTTGCTACGGCTCCACTTAAGCTTGTATTATTTCCATTATCTGTATTATTTGTTAGCTAAACCTGGCTGTTTGCTTGGCTTTTTGGTAGGCCGATTCAGTGTGATAAGAATTGCAAATTACATTTGGCTTTGAATTCATTTAGAGGTTTCTGGCGTGCCATTGTTTAACACACCCCTGTTTTAATTAATTTTGTTGTTGATCATATTTGCACAAAGATCACAGCTTTTTGTGGGTAGTTCAAGCTAATGAAAAAGCGAGGGGTGCTGTCGTTCTTTTATGCAGACATGGCTTTAATGCTGACATGCTGCATTTCTGACAGGCATGGGGCGGTTGTAGCGTTGTAATGCAACATTGGGTCCTTTTTCTCATGTTATTGTTAACTTCATTTCATGTCAGACTTTCCGGACCACGCCTTTAAAATAATTTCACGCCATTATGATTTTTGCATTCTTTTATAATAAAATCCAAAATGTGGCTATACCAGAGCATTCTGCCTGCTCCTGTCAGTGTGTAATAGGGTTCCCCTTTAGCCGGTGGTAGCGCACTGTGTTTGGATAACCCTGTGTTTGTGCATGGCCTGCTGTCACTTTAAATGTGCAGGCTGCTTACTCCATGCAGCCCTCGTCATTCAGCACGAGAAAGCCATCTGTCTTTTCATATTTTAAGGTCCTGAGATGTGTGAGGTCAAAATCAAACACGGCGTATCCCCTCTCTCAGGTAGGTTATGTAAACAGCAGCCGCGGTACCGCATTCGTAAGGAGAAAGGTCACGTACAGGGAAGCCTCCCCTAGCATTTCAGGGCTGTGCCATGCGTGACCTGGCTTTTATCTCGCATTCTGCATCTTCTCTCGCCTCTGTATGGCTCACATTAAGCCCAAATTCCTCATGACAATGGCTTGTGACAGTGATGGATCTCCCGGCACACGCAGGCTGGATCGTAACCGCAATGGCGCGGGTTTCACATGATGCTCAGCCTTGTGTTGATTGATCCTTTGCAGTGCATTGTGGGTTCTCTGTGTCTCAGCCTGAGAAGCTGAGCTGCGCAACCTGCAGCCCTGCTCTCATGCTCCTTTAACTAATCAGGGCAAGTCCAGGCAGCGCGCCCACCGCCGCGTAATTAAAAGTGGCATTGGTGTCTGGCTGGGGTGTGGCCCCCTCCCCACCATGATGCAGAGTGTTCCATCATGGGATGGTGCTCTTCGCCAGCCTGGCGCCGGACTGTCCCAATATGTCAGCTTTATTCGGCATATCTGCACGTTCCCCCAGGAGCTGGGGGGAGGGGTCTGTGTACATCAGCCCTGGGCCCCGAGCCTTCTGTTTACACACAGCTCCTATGGAAGATGGTAATCTGCGATTTGTACTGCTGGTTACATATTCTCTGTGTCTGAATATATTTAACACATGCACACACAAGTGCTGTGTGTGAAACTCCATGAGGTTGCAGAATAGGCTGGTGGGGGAGCTGTTTGTTTGCTGGGCCCCTCTCCTCACCTCATATCACACCCTGACCTGGGACTGCGGGGGGGCTGGCTGCAGGGACGTGGAGCGAGTCAGTGCTTCATTTGTTTGTTTTTGTGTAATCGGCTGGCCCTGCGACACACCCCTCCCCCACTGCTCCTGACAAAACCCTGCACCCTAGAGCTCAGAGCTGACATCATCCTCTCAGCCTGTTAGTGCCCCCCACAGACCAGTGCACACCTGCCCCCCTCGCCTCGTGGGGAAGCGGTGGCGCCATGCCGTCTGGAATGTGACAGTCATCTGCTCCTGGCTAATTGCACCCCGGCTTCCAGCTCGGCGGGACTCCCTGCTTCGTGGCGAGGAAGAGGAGGGACGATGGTGCATGGGCAGGCGCGCGAGGCCAGCTGCGGCTCACCGCCACCGCCATGTACCCTGATGGCAGTAGATATCGGCATTGCGGGTAGGTTAGACCAAGCCATGCAGATTAACTGTAGTTGATCTTCAGAGAAAGACAAAAGTAAATGCCACGTTCTTCACAGTGCACTGCTTCCCAAGCGGGATAGAAGAGACAGGACAGGCGTGTCATGTTCTCCTAAATGGAGCACCATAAAACCACTGGGCTGCCCTAACTGCAGCCTTCCTGAGAAATGACAGGCTCCCGTCTCTCGTGCAGTTACGAGTCCTCAAGGCTGGCCCTGCTGGAGCAAGAAAGAGCTGAAAATTTCAGGATTCCATTCTTCCTCATAGTCACTAGCATGACTATACATTCAAGCATCCATCTTCCATGACAGATTTCTGGTAAAGGGTTAATGATATAGGTGGTACTCTGAAGATCTTTAAGCCAGTTATCAGCCCAGTTTACATAGTTGTGTGCATTCTCACACCATGTGGGGTCATATGGGAATGACAGGAGCCTCCTACAGGCTTCATAATGCAGCAGCACCTGTTAGAGACCTCTGCTGACCCCGCTGCCTGTCTTCTTCCTCTTTACGGACATTTCAGACAGGAATGTCTCTCGCGCTTCAAGGAAACAACACGATTGATGTGATTTTCCTGCCCCAGTGAGCTACTGGATGAATCTTGACATCGTGCACAAGCATTTAATCTGATTACCATTTTGCATCTCTTACATGAAGTTACGTGCTGAGCAGGCTCCTTCGGTTGTGTCGCATAATTACTGCCCATTCTGGTCTTGAAATGTTTGATTATGTCATCCTTAGAACTTTCTCTGAACCTTTTAACATGTCTGTGGAGCGACCTTCAAAATAGTCATACATCCATCTTCCAAACCACTTTACCCTTCTGGGTCACGGGAGGTTTGGAACCTATCCCGGAAGCTACGAGCACAACCCAGGTAACCCGGGACGGATTGGGTCCAATTAGCCTCACCATGTCTTTGGACTGTGGGGGGAAATCCCACGACGACATGGGAAGAACATGCAAACTCCACACACACGTAACGCAGGCGGAGACTCGAACCCTGGTCCCAGAGGTGTGAGGTAACGGTGCTAATCACTGCACCACCATGCCACCAACAGTTGTATAGATAGGCAGATAGGCTTTATTATTGATTTAACAAATTGGCTGTAAGAATCGATAGATTTGTTGCTCTCTAAACTGCAACGCACCTGATGCATTCCTCCTGTTTTTCTCACAATGCCCGATGAAGTAATAATACAGATCCGTCTTTTTTTAAAAAAAGGAATAAACACAGAGTGGATATTGGGAATAAATGAGAGTAGGTGTTGAGAGGAACCATATGTAAGGCGGCTGGTTATGCGAATTTCTGTCACTGTGTACGGATATCACCTCTGCGTTTTGGACCCAACTCAAATTCTCCTGGTCTCCATTTCTGCATGCAAGCTGGACTCATAAAAGCACTAGATTGGAATATATAACCCAGTGCATTTCCTCCAATTACTCTGGGGCATTGAGTTTATGATTTCAGGTCTAATGATCCAATGATTTAAGGTCCGGGAGGCTGCATGTTGGTGTTCATGAGGCACTTAGCTCTAATGCAGCCGTGTCCCAAAGCACTTATGAGGGGAATTGTAGCTGCTGGCTCCCACATGTGGGCACAGACGCAAACAGCCAGGACCACCGCACGCCCCCATCCGTGTCGCCCACCTACCCACATGTGCAGTCCCATTATGCCCCGATAGAGACTTCGGCTGTAAGGCATGCAAAAGCTCAGGTGTGTTCGCTGTTAATTAATTCCCCTTTGTACAATAATGCATTGCTGACTCATGTTTTAATATATGTGATTCTACCCATGTTCTTTAATTTAGCCCCAGGGGCTCGAATGACGCATCAGGGTTCATAAGTGCAGCAGAGGATGTATGAACATTAGAAGCAGGAGGAATAAGGAACATAATAGAAACAAATTAATATGCACCTTTAAGGGAAAACCCCTTGTGTGTTTAAGAGTGTGGTAGCTATGTAAATACAGCTGGTAACAATTAAAGTAAAAGGTTTCATTTGAATATGATATTGTACATAATGTACCTTTTAGAAGCCAATGCTAACTTGCTCATTATGCTCTCTGTATGTTGAAGCAGCATAGGAGTGAGGAAAGCTTGGAGACAGCCTACAGGATCAGCCTGCGTCCTTGCAGTATTTAGAGTTAAGGGTCTTAGTCAAAGGCCCAGGTGTATAATATGATTACTCCATTGGCCTCAGGATTCAACCCCACACCTTACATACATGAGCAGAAACCCTAAGGGTGGAGGGGGGGTTCAATTCAGTTGGAAATCATTATTCTTCAAGGTGTCGATTTAAAAATTGCCACAAAAGTTAAAACTCAGTTTTAATTAATCATTTTAAACGTAGGTTACTGTAATTACATTGGTGACATTTGTTACTTCTAACATACTGCACATGGTTTGTTAGGGTAGTGACTTGTGTTAGTCTGACACGGTGCTGTCATGAATGAGCAGAGCGTAGAGTGGAATGAGACTTTTTCCAGCACCATCTCAGTTTAAATGGGCAAACTTTGGATTCTTTAAAGGTAATGGACACATGAGTATGGCTGTCTGCTTGGGTTCATGGTTCGGTGTAGTTTTGGCATAGGATAACAGAATTTGTTTTGAAATTGTTTATTATTAAAACTGCAATTACAGTATCGGAACAGTTATAAAACAAACGTAAGGCAATTTATCTTTCGATGTCTAAATAAGAAAGATGCTTATTTTCACAGTAAAAATTAAATAAAACTGCATCATAACAATCAAAATTAACCAAATCCCATATTCTCTACAATCAAGTATGGTCAAATATCTGTAACGATAAACAGCCCAGTAGACGTAGTTATTTTCTTATCTGAACGCACTTGGATGATGTTGTCTCACTGAAGTTAGCATGCTGGATGTGTTTCCAGCAACATATCTCAGTTCAGTATAGCAGAGACCAGACAGTCTTGGTCATATCAACTACGCTCTCTCTGGTGTTGGTGTAATTTATTGGGAAGCCGAAATGTTTCCAAACTACTAATTTATGTGATATAGGAGGGTCTTTCAGTTCTCCAGCACTACAGGCATCCAACTCAGAGCCACAATTTTGCATAGTGTTTTCTGTGTTGAAGCAGTGTATTAATTCACTTCATTGTGCAATCTGAACCTAAAATGATGTAACCAAGCAGCACATGACAAATACATGTACCGTTGTCGTTATTTTAAATGAAGACCTGAACTTCTCTTTAGCAAGATTGTGATACATACAGAATTGACAAAAAAAATGTTGATATAGTATCGATTCAGGTGGTTTCTGACAATAGTAGGATCTTGGGTATCATGCATGTTCTTATACACACTGCCTTGAACATCCACACCTCACAGCAAATGAAAATAGTGCCTGGAATCGCACGCAACGTTTAAATGCACGGCAGCGCATGGCAGACGAGGTTGCCTAGTAACCGTGCCTTCCTATGCCGTCTTAATGTGCCCCTGACATTCCAAACGATCTGGACATCAAATATGAGAACGGGTCTCATCTTCAAGTTTTATGTCAGTTATTTCAAAACAGTTTTCTGCTCATATTATTATGCAAAATGAGAGCACACTGTCTATGGGCAAAAATTCAAATGGCGCTGATAACTGGGACGACTCACATCCGTGTAACACAAACATTCAAGGAGCCTCTGGCTTTTCAGATGCTATTTTAAGAAGCGTAATACAACACTTAACTTTTTTCTTTTTTTAATCTGAAACCGTTCTGGTACATCAAGTCAAGCAGGCTGTTGATGAATTATGTCACTTTCTAAGCCATTTAACCTTCACAACGTATGTGCCTGACAGGCTCAGTCGAGAAGCAAGCAAAAAAAGGGAAGGAGAGAGAGAAAGTGATGACTCCACTGACCTCTGTGCATGACTGATTTGAAAGCACAGACGAGTCATCCCCTATATGAAAGCTACCAATTTCAGTCCTCACTTATTAGACTTTTAATGGAAACCGACAACATCAGAATGAGATGCCTTCCACTCCTGCAGATAGAGCTGTAAAGTGCAGAAAACTGCACGACACGCCGCTGGAGACGCTTTTAGCGGCCTGAGCTTCCCTGAAGTGAGGTCTTGTTCTCTAGGCGGACATGTCAGCATCACCGGAAGGGCATCCCAGGATGAGCTGCGGCGGGCGATGCAGAGTAAATGGCCGACAGGATGGGGCGGACAGGCAGTCAAGCAGCCGTACTCACACCTCATCTTGTGACGGTGGCTTCTCAGATCTCACGGCGTGAACATTTTTTTGTGGAGATCGGGAGGGGCAGGGCATAGGGCAGTCTCAGTGCATGGGAGACACACGGCAGCATCATTTAGATAAAACACATCGCCAGAAGCAAGGCTGCTCAGGATTGGCCACCGCGGAGATATAAGCTGGGGGCGTGGGGGGGGCGCTCCGCTGGCGGGCTCCGGGTGGAGGACACCAGGCTATCTTCTTTGGCCAATAACAGTAAAGCAGCCCTGAGATGGGGCGCCGTAAATTCCTGTCGGGTAATTAAAATCGATAGCGGAGATGCGCTCGGCAGCCGGCAAGGTCAAGCGGTGCAGTGCAGGCCTGCGTGTGGGACTTGCGCTGCGCCAGGCCGGCGGACAGATAAATAACGAAATGAATGAAGCCACCGTCGCCTTGTGTCATTAGCCTTGCGGCCTCTGCGGTAACCAGCCTCTTGGGTCCTCCAGGTCACAGGGGCCAGCCTGGAGCGGTCCAGGGTAGGCTGCTTTCCGAAGCCCGTGTACTGCACTTCAGCCAAAAAGCTGAGCTGCCAGTAGACCCGCCGCCTGGCACGAAGCATCCCCCCCATGTGCTTGTGGCATGTGCGGACATCTGCCCCACGTCCCTTCTGCTTGAGCGGGGACTCGTGCGAATGCATGGATATGCCTGTTCACTCAAATTATGGTTTGCTTGTAAAGAATTACATAGTATGTCATATTTTACAGTATTGATAAGACTATTAGCAATCATACTTTTGTTGCTGTGATCTTAGCTAAAAAGCTGGAGGCTCCCTTGTTTTAATGCTCTTCCCACCCCTTCCCCCCAGCCTTTCAGTGAGCAGGCTGTATCCTTCCTGGACCTCAGTTGCACAAGGGTTGACTGGTTAATTAGCATGGTAATGACCTGCAGGACACAGTTTGCTTAGAAGGGTGGGGAAGTGCGTTACACATCCAGGTGGCCAGAGAGCAGATTTAGCGGATTCTGGACAAACGCACCCTCTGGGCGGAAGAATCCATGGTCTCCTGGTGTGGCTGGCCACTGCGTTCTTCTCCTCACACCCAGCATGTGCCGGGGGTCGGTAGGGGTGGGACGTGTGTGTCTGGGGGGGTGGGTGTTGTCAGCCGTATTAGTATTCCGTATAGACCGCTACACTTGCGCAGAGATGGGATCGGTTTCTGTTTTACCAGGGGAATAATCAGCCTGGCTTTTTTCCATTTGTCCTTTATTCCAGCAGAGCTTGGGTAATTTGGTTTAATTTTGGTGTTTCATCTCACTTTAAAGGGCCAGCAGCCGCTTTCTGTGTGTTCTGTGTGTATGTGTTGCATATTGCATTTGTGTGTCGCCTGGGGTTTCATGTGTGTGTATGTCAAATGAGTTTGTATGTCAAATGTGTCAAATGGGTGTGTAGGTTGTGTGGGTGCTCTGCACATGCTCCTCTCGCTCACTGCTCTTCCTCTTGGAAATCTTTGATGGTAGGGGAGGTCACTGTAGTCCGCTTGGTTCATTTGAAACATCCTGCCGCTTCCCGCTTATCAGCCGGACTCGGTGCGGCTACTATCGGGATCTGATACAATCTCCATCTGATGCTGCTGCTACAGGAGACACACAGCCCGCCTGTCAACAGAGCTTCCTTGTCTCTCTCATCCTGGCCTTATCTTCTGTTCCCTCCCTCACTCTTCTTCTCTTTTCCTGCTAGTGTCCCTTTTTATATGCATTTTTTAACGCTCTCAGCATTCCCTTGTCTTCGCTTGCCTCCTTATAATGCTTGTAACACACGTCCACTTCCTCGCCTCATCTTTTTCCTTTCTTCACAATCCTGCACAGGCTATGAATATATTCCTGTGAATGAAACTGCACTCTATATTACTGTAACTGCAACATCACTATCAGCGCTGGTTTTAACCAAGAATATCATAAAAGGAAACTCTGGAGTCGTGACATCCCTTTAATAAACTAGGAATCCACTGAGGATGCAGTTCTATGATCAGACATGCTGTGCAGGATTGCCACTGCCATCAGACACCATATAAGAGCAAGCAGAGATGAGGAGCATTGACAGAAAAATGGCCTGTCATCTGCACTGATGAAATTTACCCGAAGTCTCAGATACGCCCATCCATTAGTTACCGTGTGGGACAGAAGTCGGCAAAACCATGTGCCAAATGTCAGGGTCAGAAAAGCGAGTGATTGCTGGCTCCTGTGACTGTTTTAATGGCAGTGATGGTGTCCTGTTAAGAAGTGCTGTGAGTGTCACACCTCATGTTTCCCTTCATGTGTCACTCTTCTCTTAAGGCAAAGACTCCCCTCCAAAAACGTGTACTACTACCGCTGCCCTGACCATCGCCGCAACTATGTCATGTCCTTCGCCTTCTGCTTTGACCGCGAGGATGACATTTATCAGTTTGCCTACTGCTTCCCCTACACCTACTCACGCCTGCAACACTACCTGGACAGCCTGGAGCGCAGGAACCTGGACTTCCTGCAGAGGGAGCAGCTGGGCCTCAGTGTGGTAAGTGCCTTTTTTCCTGCTCTGTAAGCTAAGCTATTTTTGTAGATGTGAGAGCACAGGTCTAGCCACACCTGGCAGCACCCAGCTGCTAAGATCCTCTCCACCGCTAATTTTGTTCATTACATTTATATTCATATTCTCGTCTGCCAGGTCGGAAACGTCACAGGGGTGGTCATGTGGGAGGCGGAGACAGTCGGTGGGGGTGCCGGGCCTCAGGGTCATTTCTGGGGCTGTTCTGTTCCCGTCTCAAGCCTCCTGTCAAAGAATAAAGCTGATCGCTTTAATCAGGGGGTACTCACCTCTCTGTAGAGCAGGTATTGGATTGTGCACAGCGCCTGCAGTCCTGTCTCGGTGCTTATCAAATAACTGTAGAAGAAAAACTCATTAGAAATGCTTGAAAGATTATGGGTTTTTTTTCTTTCAACATTTGTAAAGGAGAGTTAGCTGCAAGGGACAATGATGAAAGTACATTTATTGATAAGGAACTGTGTCCCAATATATTAAAACGAGGAAATTTAGAAAGTTAAATTTTGTGAGTAATATCGCACATTAAATGTATATATGTACATGAGTCCATAAGACCTAAGAAGGATCAGGACCTTCAGACAGCTTCAGTCCTTCCTGTTGGGGGGTGGGGGGATGGGGTATTGAAAAGCCTTAATTTCATTTTGGGATAAAAGAAGTGAAAATCTATGTCACATTCCCAAAGTTCCCGTAAAGGTCCGTGATGATTGGATCTGCTGATTGGGGAGGTCTTGGAAGGTGTTTGACTTCATATGGGTGATCATGAAGCCACTCTCTATATTATGTAGCAGTGTTTAAAAGTGAATTATGATCCCATTGTTAAAATATCATGAGGGAACAGCATTTGCATCACAGGATGCACCTCATCCTGTAAAATGGCTTCATAAGATGCTTTGCCACTGAAATTCAGGAACTGAATTCTGGTTCTGAGTTCCTAGGCTGCTTCCATATGTCACTTTCCCACTGTAGAACAGTGACCTTTATGCTAAAAAAGCATGGGAGACACAACAATTCATACTGTAGATTACACTTAACATGTAACTTTCTAAGCAAAGAAATGACACCACCACCTCAACAGAGGATGAACAAAATGTTTTCTTAGTTATTGGGGGAAGTGTGGGAGGATCTATTATGCAGTACAAAAATACAGGATAAATACTCACCCCAGTGGGGACTAATAAAAGGATTAGGAACTACCTCCAAAGAGCTATGGTCGGACTGAATTCCTCTGGTGGAAATACAACAGAAGTGCTGGGTTCCTGAAAAAGTTCCTAGTTCGCGAAAAAGAAATTCCTTCAATGAGAAACACTGGCAATTATGACTATGTAAAGTAACTATCAGACTGAACAACCTTTATGGCTGCCCTTACCATCAACTGGATGCAGGGAAAAGGGAGAAGATCATTTTTATCATTTCTCAGGGTGCAAGTTTGTGTTCTTCATATCAGGTCATGTGTCTTTACACATTGACCTTGCATGTAAGTTAGAATAGAATAGAATGCCTTTTATTTTCATTGCACAAATATAGAATGAAATTCGGTGTGTCCCCAGAACAGATTCAACACACACTAGCATGACTCTGCATATTAAGCTACATACACATATGAAGTAAAAATCACAAGCAATGAGGACCAGTAAACTTTGAGTGTTTCTGTGTGCATACATATATACAAGGTGGAAGTATATAAATAGTATTAAAGTGGTGCTATTTACAGTAATTGCCATGAGTCCCTGGGATATTGTACTTATGTCCCGTTGATGCCCTGGGTGACAGTGAAAGACATTAAACTGGCACCAGGATGCCTCCAAGCACCACATGAGACGCCCGCGAACCTGTTTTAAAAATAGCACAACTCACCATTGAGCAGCAGCATCTAAAATTTAATTTTAACCCGTTGCTATTCTTCTTTAATCATATTTGCATTTATATTGATTTGAAAATAACAATATCTAAAAAAAAAGTATTTAAAACAAGTTTCGATAAGTTTAGGAGGGCGTTTCAAACTGGTAGCCCTTCATATGGCTCAGTATCCGTGAAGTAGCTCTCAGTTTCAAAAAGGTTGGTGACCCCTGGTGTATGGTGTGAGGTATAGGGTGTGTGTAGTGTGTGAACAGGGCAGCAGAGTGCAGAGGTGGGGGCCTGGGTGACATGGGTCCTTGGTGATTTTCATGGCCCATCAAAGACATCAGATTCTGTATGTCCTCTAGTAAAGGTAGCTGAGTGTTGGTAATTTTTCTGTGCCAATATGTTGTCTCTCTGAAGACCCCTCTTGTCAGCTATGGTGCAGTTAGCATACCATACCATACCAGGATGCCACAGAGCACAGTATGCTTTCCACAGAGCAGCGACAGGAGGATTCCAGCAGCTGCTTGGACAGGTTAGCCTTCCTCAGTATCCTTAAGAGGTAGAGCTGCTTCTGTGCCTTCTTCACCAGAGAGGTTGTGTTGAGAGGCCATGTGAGGTCCTGGGAGATGTATGTACCGAGGATTTTAAAACTGGCCACTCTCTCCACCATGTCTCCTCTAATATATAGAGGAGCAGGTTGCTCTTCCTGCTTTCTGAAGCTGATAATCAGCTCCTTTGTGTTGGATGTGTTGAGTGCCAGGTTGTTGATGCAGCACCATTCTGACAGTTTGCTGCCCTCGTCTCTATAGGCAGACTCTTCACTGTTGCATATAAGTCCTATCACAGTGGTGTCATCTGCAAACTTGATGATTTTATTTGTACTGTGTATTGGCATGCAATCGTGGCTATATAGGGAATAAAGAAGAGGGCTCAGCATGCTGCCTTGTGGAACTCCAGTGCTGAGTGTCAGGGTTGGGGAGTGGTGAGTCCCCAGCCTAATAGCCTGTTTGTTAGGAAGTCCTTGATCCATCTGCACGCGTGCTGACCGACTCCCCAGGTTGAGCAGTTTGGTCACCATTCTGCAGGGGATGATTATGTTAAAGGCAGAGCTGAAGTCCACAAATAACATTCTCACATACATCCCCTGGTGTTCCAGGTAAATCAGTACATTATGGAGAGCTAAATTGATGGCGTCTTCTGTTGACCTGTTGGCTCTGTAGGCGAATTGGTGCTGGTCCAGGGTCTGTGGAAGTGAATATTTAATGTGCCTCAGGACCAGCTTCTAAGCACTTCATTATAGTGGAGGTGGGAGCTAGGAGTTTGTAGTCATTAAGGCTACTTAAGGCAGCAAAAGTTACTTGGCAGACTTAAGGCATTTGGGGACAGTTCATTTTGACAGAGTGAGGTTAAAGATGTTGCTGAATACCTCTGCCAGCTGATCTGCGCAGTCTCTGAGTGCCCTCCCTTGAATTCCATCTGGGCCAGCAGCTTTCCTTGGGTTGACACTGCGGAATACTCTTCTGACACCATTCATGCTAACAGTAAATGCCATGCTGCTAGCAGCTGGTGCCGGTGCTGTCCCCGTCTCTGCCTCAGTCACCTCATTCACCTCAAAACGGACAAAGAAGTGGTTGAGTGCCTCTGCTAGTGAGTCACTGCAGCTGATGGTTGAGTCTTTGCTGCCTTTGTAGTTTGTGAGGTGCTGGATGCCTTGCCATACACGTCAGGGGTCTCTATCATTGAAATGGCCTTCAACCTTCTCCCTGTAGTTTGCCTTTGCATTCTTGATGGCTTGCTTCAAGTCGGATCTGGCAACACTGTATAATTCACCATTTCCAGACCTGAAGACTGCATTGCGATCTTTTAGCTGAAGCTTGATGTCTCTTGTAATCCATGGTTTACTGTTTTGGTAGCATTGAATGTGCTTTCTAATGGTAACCCTGTCTACACAATTATCTATATAAAACAGGACAGCAAATGTATACTCCTCAATGTCTTGTTGTGCAAAAAGGTCCCAGTGTGAGGGCTAAAAAACAGTCCAGAATTGAATGGAAGCACCTTCCGGCCAACTCCGGATGGTTTTTACAGTTGGCTTTGAATTGATTGAGAGGTCTGTATGCAGGGGTGAGAAAAAGGGATAAGTGGTTGGACTGGCCTAGGTGGAGGACCCTGTATCCATCCCTAAAGTTACTGTACACATTATCCAATGTGTTTTGGCTTCTCGTTGGACACGTCACATGTTTATAGAATTTAGGAAGGACTATTTTGAAGTTTGCTTGGTTGAAATCTCCAGCTATGATAACAATTTCATCAGGGTGAGCAGTCTGTAGTTTGCCGAAATGCTGTTAGAAGGGTGTCTAGTGCTGTCTTGGTGTTAGCGCTTGGTGGAATGTAGACCACCGCAATGACGACCGCGAACTCCCACGGCAGATAAAAAGGTCGGCATCTTACTGTCATGTACTCTAAATCAGGCGAGCAGTGCCTGTCTGTGATGGTTACATTACTGCACCACTTACTATTAGAGGCACAGCCCACCTCCTCTGCTCTTACCTGAGTGTTTATTTCTGTCTGCACGCTGTGCTGTGCAGCCTGCTAACATAATATTCTTGTTGAGGATCCCCGTATGTAGCCAGGTCTAAATTATTGTCATGACGGAGTTCTGCCGTACCGATTTCTGTGTCGAAATGATCAGCTCCAGTTCTTCCATTTTATTGCTGAGCGATCTGATGTTGGTAATGTAAATGCCCAACAGCACTGTGTTGTGAGGAGCGTTCGTTACCCTGGACTGTATTCCAGCCCAGCAACCCCATTTCTGCTTCCTTTCTCTGCACCTTCTCCTGCGTCTCCAGGCCGGTATCGTAATTCACGGAAACGCCACTGCATGGACAATCATGTTCGGGATGTGTTCTTGTTGGCATTCCTTGCTGAAATCTATCGAACTGCATAGTATTCCAATCTTCAGTAGATCTTCCCGGTTATGTTTTGCTTTCGTTGAAGTTACGATTACGCTGCTCGACAGATACGCTAAAAGAAGAAACAAAACACAACGGGAGACTGAGGCCGCTGTATCCGTGTGCGCTGCCATCTTGACATCAGATGACATCAACTGTTCTGGCAAGTTAGTTCTGAAAGGCAGCACTGCCATAAATTCCAGATTTGCGAAGCTCGCAATGTACAGCTTTTGTGGAAACCAGGTCAGGGAGGTGCTGATTCAGTGTTGCAGTCATTCTGAGGCTGTGCTTTTGTGGTGTTTAGCAGCAATCCTATTACGTGTTTGTCTACCACATTGGGGAGTTGCAATTCACAAACCTCTTTCCTCTTTGTCAATGCAGTTTGTCCATGTTTGACATGCTATCATGATTTTGGAAACTGTTCCCTTTGACACAATACAACTGTGTTATAAAACACGTTGAGACACTGTGTAAAACGTAAATGAAAACAGAATGCAGTAATTTGCAAATGATATAAACATATGTTTAACTGAAAATAGAACGAAGTCAACGTATCACCTCAGAAATTTTGTTTTATGACAAATATATGCTCAATTTGAATTTGATGCCAGCAACACATTTAAAAAAGTTGAGACAGGGGCAGCAAACGACAAGACACCAGGTTCAATATCTCACAACTAATTAGGCTAATTGGCAACAGGCCAGTAAGATGATTGGGTAAAAGGAGAGGCTCCCAGAGAGGCAGAGTCTATGTGCACTGAAGATGGGGAGAGGTTTTAAATCAAAATTTAAAATTCTTTTTGGAAATCATGGATTCTGCATCCTCTGGGCTAAAGAGGAAAAGGACTATTCAGCTTATCAGAGGATTGTTCAAAAGCCAGCATCCGTGATAGTGTGGAGGTGCAATAGTGCCTATGGTTTAGGTAGCTTGCACATCTGGGAAGGCACCATTAATGCTGAACGATATATACACGCTCTGCAGCAACATATGCTGCCATCCAGACAACAGCTTTTTCAGAGAAGGCCTTATGTGATTTATAAATGATTTCATTCTGTTTTTATTTACATTTTACACAGCGTCTCAACTCTTGGAAACATTGTAAATAATTTTGTGGGTTTTTTTTTTGGCTGATTCACCTGCAATTCTTTGGACTCATTGGATCTGTTCATTTCCTTATGTTATGTTGAAAACTCAAAAAATCCTTTGAAAAACTCACATATCAAAGTGCTGGTTATCTGACCTATTTTATATCTGACTTTTATATCTGGCCTACTGCTAACTGGCGTCTAACCTAATATGATACTTTTGTAGCCGCATTTACAATTATATTTTATTTATTTTGAAGTTGAAGTCTTTTTTTTATGTGATTTGTTACTTTGTCTGTTCCCAGTATAACCAATAACAGCTCGGCCATTCGGGGACATTGTGCAGTCAGGATTAATATGCAGTGTTTCTGGGGGCTTTTTTTCTGTCGTCTCGTGTCTTTAATAACTGTGCCTCCTGTGAAGTTTGCAAAGAGTGAAGGTCTATGTTCATCTTTCGAGACCACAGAGAACTTTGTCCTTCTGCGAGGAGGAGACTGAGATGTGAATGCATGTGCTTTTCTGCACTTGCTCCTCCATCAGGTATTTCCATACCCCCACTTTCATTTTTCCTCTCGTCTCATTTAATAAATAGTAAAGGTGGGTTCATTTTAGTTGAATATCATCTGTATATCACTCAGACCAGTAGCTTTGCTTTTATACTCTCTGGATAAGTATGGCTTCATAAGGTGTCAGACATTGTAAGGAATAAAAAATGGTGTGATGTTTTTCTTTGGGTATTTATTATTTCTCCATTCAAAGTAGAATTCTGTTAGTTAACTTCGGGTCACACATGCAATAGCCTGCAACTGCAAGCTGTTCACTTCACTTGTGCTGTTAGGTTATTTCATGGTGGCTTCAGGAGCTTCTGTGACCTCTCATAACACATAAGGCATTTACGTGGCCTGCAGAACATACCGTATAGTGAATGGAAGGTAGCCGGACATGAGGCTAAAAAACCCACAGCTTTACAGGTGCGTATGAGCTCTTTGGGTGGAGAAGGAGGCTCCCAGATGGAAAGAGCTGGAAGACTGAGCATGAAATTAGTCTCATATCGCAACATTTGGGTTGCCGTGAAGTGAGCTGCACCAAATCTGAGAAGGCGGCTTCACATTCTGTTGGACTGCTCATCTGCCTTGCTTTTTCCTGTCAGCTAACAGAACAGATGTTTCCAGTGGATGCCATGTTCCATGCTGACGAAAGGAAAAAGCATGTAAAGTGTCTGTAAGGAGGCAAGCCCTCCAGGACCCATACTGCATTTTTAGGCTAAGTGTGGTGTTGTCTGGGAACATATGTGTTTGAACACAGGCTCGTAAGCTGACGTGAAAGCACAATTGCAGTAAACACTGTAATTTGGTTTCTTAGCTGGGATTTCTGTGGAACTTGCCATCAAAGATGTTAAGTATTGACATTCCCTGAGCACGACCCAATAAACCCAGTGTAGCTATAAGATGGGAGGTAAGAGGATTTCTGTCCATATGTACAGTGCATTTCTGACCCCAAACGATGCTTGTGAAATATCCCAGGCTCCACTCATTTCAGAGCCAAGAACTCTAATTTCATGGATCTATAATTCCCCCATGTGGTGCCTGAATTGCGGAAGACTCCTGCTGGCAAATAAATGAGCCACGCCTTTCCGTTATGCTCCCATTAGAGGACAGTGCTAAGTCTGCTACAGCTGGCATCAATCTCAGTGATAAAAAGCTCCTTGAAACCTGCATGGACTAAATCGGATCACTGATTAGCTCACTCCTTTAAGACCTGGAGGACAGTGGAACATACTTATGTGCAACAGGAATGTGGCATTATAAGGTCAGCTTGTAAATCGTGGGGCTTAGTTCACCTTATGGCTTAGATCAAGTTCTCTGCACTTTGTCCTGTATCTCCTTATAACTTGGTCTAGGTCGTCTTAGATTATCTCCTTGGTACCTTGGCCTAGCTTCCCTGTACTTTAGATTAGTTCCCCCTATACCTTAGATTAGGTCTCCGGTACCTTGGCCTACTGTAGATCCCCCTGTACCTTAGGTTAGGGTCCCTGTACCTTATCCTAGCTTCCGATTTACCTTATCCTAGGTCCCCTTGTACCTTAAATTAGCTCCCCCTGTACCTCGTTCTAGCTCCCCCTATACCTTAAATTAGGGCCCTTGTACCTTATCTTAGTTTCTGCTGTATCTTGGCCTAGGTCCCCCTGTACCTTAGATTAGCTCCCCAGTACCATGGCCTAGATCCCCCTTTACGTTATATTAGCTCCCCCCGGTCTAGCTACCCCTGTATCTTGGGTTGGGACCCCTGTACCTTGTCCTAGCTCCCCCTCTACCTTAGATTAGGGTCCTTCTACCTTGTTTTGACTTTCCTTTTAGCTTCGCCTAGGTGACTGGATACTTTAGCATAAGTAATCCCATTATTTTCAGAGTTCCTGATATCATAATCTACACCAATTTATACATTAATATTGATTTTCTTATTCCCTAATCTTCATATGATTTTACCTTGTTGTAGGTCACGGCCCAATACTCTCAAGAAAGTAAAACAAACCAGTTTACGATGAATCATAAGATCTCAGAACGGGCACTTCTTAAAACTGCTGTAACTGAACTTCAGAATCATACTTCTCTTATATCCTGTGCCGAAGGAGCAATGATTCCTAAAATTTCTCCTTCAGTCTCTGAAGGACTTTGTGTTAAACCATAACATCATCCAAATTAAAATTCATTATAAAGCCAAAAGAGCAATTGAATGTAACATCATTTCATGGTAGAATAATAAAAACATTACATAAGGATGATTTTGTCCATCCATCAATTATGACTTAACTGCTTATTCAGTCCGGGTGGGAGTGGTGTGGAGCTTCTTGGGTATGCACACGGTATAAGGGCCACGTAAAGTCCAGGAAAGCAAAGTGAATTTAAAGGATGGGATATTCTGGATTACCGGGAGTTTGCTCCTACAACATTACACATGGGAAGATACTTCTATGGTGGTGGTAATGTACATAAGGCTCAGGGGCAGGGGCCGTTTCCGGAAACGCAAATTCCACATTGCAGTAACCTGGGCTGAGCGTGTTCCCTAATGCATTTGCCGGCGTATTTCGTTTATGACGGACAGGTGCTTAACTCTCATCTTTTTTTTGAATCAGATTATTTTGTCCAATCCTGAACCGAACACTTAGCTCTTCCAATTACTTAGGAGCTTCGACATTTTGTTGGCTAATTGTTGCTGTTTTAAACTCATTTTTTCCCCATGGAGTTTGACAAATTAGGTCTTTTTTTAGATTTATATGCAATTTTGAGCTGAAAACCTTCAGAAATATCATAATCATACACAATACATGCTAACTTTTTTAAATGAATTTTTCTACACAAGTACCTGACACATAATAACAATGTTAATTTCAATTTTACTGTACTGAATTTCATATTGTGCTTCATAATGCATTCATTTAGCACAGTGCAAACGGTCACAAACTTGCAAGTTTTTGCTAAATTGAAATGCAAAATGGCATGAGCAGTTGAAGAGGGATGTTGCTGCATCAAAATTATAGTTTGTTTTATGAACACACAAATATGCACTATATGTATGCACCCATACCAAGTAAATGCAGTCGATTGCGTAAGCTTTTGAAATGGATTTTGGCATTTAACGTGGGATGTGTTGGGCCCGGCTTATAGTGTTTTAAGTAGTATGAGTTTAATGGCAAGTGTGTGTCAGTTTCACCTCTCTTCATTCGGGGCTCGCAGTCCTTGTGCTTCATACTTGGATAAAAGGCTCATAATTGAGTATATAATAACAGTAATGTCTGTAAATTATCCTGTACAAAAGACAGAGAAAGGGAGGGCATGACAGACGGAATCGAGTGAATGCTGGAGACGGACAGGAGAGAAGACAGGGCCCTCCGCAAACAGCAACAAAAGAAAATCAACCATAATTGTGATGCCTTGTCTGGGTGAAATAGCGTGGGGGCCTGTCTGGCTGCAATTTGGGGAGGGCGTCGATGTAATGTCACAGCTGAGGGGCACTTAAGGCTGCCTCTTTGCGCATTTCATGTCTTTTCAAATTTCGCTCTCTTTCTAAATTTAGTTTTTAATTGCGTTCAAAGTCGCTGCAGGAAACCGCCATTTCCAGCCAGCCACATGCATGTTACATTTTCTGCTGCC
>JAODJX010000032.1:64108-79129 GCA_026776945.1 Isichthys henryi | reverse complement strand
GACAGGCACATACAGATAGGCGCACACAGACAGACACACACAGACAGCCACATACAGACGGGCACACACAGAAAGGTGTACACAGACAAGTGCACACAGAGGGGCACATATAGATAGGCGCACACAGACAGGCACATACACATAGGCACATACAGACAGCCACACATAGACAGGCACACACAGACAGGCACATACAGATAGGCGCACACAGACAGACACACACAGACAGCCACATACAGACGGGCACACACAGAAAGGTATACACAGACAAGTGCACACAGAGGGGCACATATAGATAGGCGCACACAGACAGGCACATACACATAGGCACACACAGACAAGCACACAAGACATCCACACACAGACAGGTTTGCAAGACATGCACATACAGACAAGTACACAGACAGGCACACAAGACATACACACACAAACACGTGCACGCAGACAGGCACACAGTTTAGGATCCTTTGTGCTGTGGGAGGAAACCTGTGTAACATGGGGAGAATATGCAGACCGACACAGGTAACCCTCCCCTGAAGGTGTTACACCACTGTGCCCCCCATCATATACATCGAGCTTTAAAAAACTTGCAAATAAAAAAAAATTGTCCTAAGTAACAGTCATGGCACTATTATTACACATTGTGGCTGTTATGGATGGTGTGGCTCAGTGGGTAGCACTGTTGCCTCATTTCTCCAGGGGTCTAGGTTTGAATGGCACCTTCCCATGTGTGCTGTCTGAGTGGGGTTTCCTCCTAAATGGTCACTTTAGTGAATTGATGTCCCTAAATTGCCTGGTGTGTGTTTGCCCAGTGATGACCTGGCATCCCATCTGGGGTACCTCCTGCCTGCTACCCTGTGCTTGTTGGAATAGGCTTCAGGCTCACAGTAACCCTGTCCTGGGTAAGATGGATTTGTGGCTATTTTTTAATGTCTGTTGTTTTGTTTTTGTGTTTTTAAAAGCAGGTAGCATGAGTGTTTTAGGCCAACTTGATGTAATAATGATGTAATTTGATGGCAATGGTCCTTTATTAGGCTGCAGTATCACCTGACGGATTTGCACTCTAGCACCACCCCTTGTATGAGAATGTAGTTTCTATGTTTCCCCTCTGTTTCTATGGCTTTCTACCAGTGTGTAGTTTCCATCGAGATGGTGCTTTTCCTAGGAAAATCCACCTTGTAATAGTAAACCCTGCCCAACATCCTCTGCTTTCTGGACTGGGCTCCAGATCATCACAACCTGGTTATTAAAAATACATGGGTAAATGGATAGAAGGAAGGATGGATTAAATAAGTTTTCATTAAATACTGTATTTTAGTTCTTCTCACCAAAATGCTCAGATCATTTTCATGATCAACCCCTTAATCCACCGAACCACACATGGCCCCAAATGGGCCACCTATTAATGGTCTCAGAAAGTGTTGCAGTAGCACAATGGCTCAGTGGGTGGCGCTGTTGTCAAACCACAGTTGGTGGTTTGAATCCTGACCTGTGTGTGTCTGTGTATGTGTGGGCCAGGTATACTTTACTTTGTGGGGACCAAATGTCCCCACAATGTGATGAATATCCATTTTATTTTATCTGATGGGGACCCGTTTTCCATGCATCCAAACCGCTTACTGCAATGAATAAACTAAAAATACAAAAACTATTGTATTTTGTTTGGTTAGTTATGGTTATGGTTAAGGCTGGGCAGGGGTTAAGATTGTCATAGTTAGGATTACATTTTTCCCATAGAAATGAATGAGCGGTCCCCAAAAAGATATGATTACACGATGTGTGTGTGGGGGTGGGTGTTGAGGAGGGGTGGGGGAGTTAGGGGTCAGGTATATATGACATTGTGTGGACCAAATGTCCCCACAGTCAGTATGTTTACATACACACTAAGAAAATCGAATTTTTGTATTAGTCCGACTAAAACCGGACATTTAAAATACATGTAGACATGTTAGTCCAACTGAAATCGTACTAAATCGAATTTCATGAAGTCGGACTAAGACAAGCAGATAATGTGACTGAGAATCAATGCACATGCTCCACAGTTTCCCCTCAGGCTTCGACCCGGAAGTAACAGAAGAAGCTTGGAGCAAAGCAGAGGAAGTACAGCACGTATAAAATGTACAGCACTGTAAAGCTGTCCAGTTCACTGCTCACCTAAAGGGCGTGTTGCCACCGCACTGGGTACCATACTTTTGGTACTTCAGTAAGGTACCAAAAGCACTGTACTTCAAAGTGTTGGTTTTCCACTGCCGTAAAAACTGGTACTGGTGCCAAATGACATCATAAGGTGAGGTAAGTTATTTTGTACTGAATTCGAAAAATGGCTGTAGCAGGACTGGATGATGTGCAATATTAATACCAACATCACGTTATGTACATCCAATTCTTACATCACTAGTCAGTAGATTAAGATCAGGCTTTTTCTTACCTTCAATTTGGTACGGATATCATACTGTAGCACAGGGCGTTTAAGACTTGTTAAAACATTTTTACTGTCATAGGAAATTAAAACCTAGCAAAATTGGCAATTTTAATGATTATTCCTTTTCAAGATTATCTAGCATATGTTTAAAGTTACCTCCGCTGCTTTTGCATGAGCACGGCATGCGTTCTCCAAGACAATTGTAATCATTTTCATCCTTGCTGTTTAAATCATACCTCAATATTTATTACAACAAAATCACATTGCAATTTTTCCAGTTTTCCAATACCAAGCTGTCATAATATATTATACAAAATACTTAATTTCTTGTTATGCTATTCTGATCTTGTTGTATCTGTTCTTCTGACTAGATCGCAATTAAAGCTATTTTAGTTGCAGTCACACATTTTTATAAAGTTGAGTTTCCCTTATGTGGACCGCAAAAAAATAGTTCCCACAACGTGAATACAGTATAACAAATTTTTATCGCATTGTGGGGACATTTGGTCCCCATAATGTAATATATACATGACCCACTCATACACACACACTCTCACAGCAGGGACAGCATTTGAGCCCACACTCTAGAGGTGTGAGGCAATTGTGTTACTCACTGAGGTACCGTACCTGCCAAATCATAAAGATTAAAGACAAAATCCATTAGAGTTTATATACAGCAGCACCATGTAATTATGTCTGGTTTAAACTTAAAGATTTTAAATGGATACCTAAAATGTCTGGTAAAGGGTCTCCACAGGCATTCCGTACAAGGACCTGTCAGATTCACCAGCGGACTTCCTCATCCACATTTCGTCTAATGCAGCTGATGGTGGTGCCCTGTGAATACACAGGTCTATGGGTAATTAGGTCCATAATTACCTCTGTGTTATTAATCATGCTGATTGCCCCGTCCCCCGTCCCCCCATACCACCTATTCCCCGCTTGCCTGACACTGGAGGACCGCTGACTTCTGCGGGATTGTCTTCAGGCTTGCATGAGGGCAGTTCTGCTTGTTACCTGGGCATTCGTGTGGCCCACGTGCTTAACGTCCTGCATGAGCAGGCAATGAAACGGAGAGCCTGGCTGATGTTAGAGACATCAGGGTGGCTGGGGGGGAGCCTAGGAGAAGCTGGCTTGCTTTTATTCTGCAGGGGCCGCAGTCCTCGGCCACACGACCAGCATGCAGGGGCGTTTGTGGGTGACTGTACAGTTACACTGAACTCCAGTGCCAGCAGAGGTGTGGCCTTAAGGTTCTGATGAAGGCTGTTGCACGCATTGTATCACATTCCACCCCCTTCTTCTGTTCTGTTCTGTTTATCTGCATTCAGTGTAGAGATGTGATCCTGGCAGGCTATCTGCTACCCGCCACTCCCCGTCATGCCCGAGCTCCGCCGTCGCTCCGCTTCCGTACGTGCTGAGTGCAACCATGCCGCTGACGGAAGCAGGGCGGGCCCCGGCGGGGTTTGCTGTTTTTGTCGTTGGCTGGAAGTGAGGAGAGCTGCCATGGGCACGCTGAGACAGGAACACGCTGGGACCGCGTGGCACTGAGGCTCCTGCACCTTCGGCTAATATGATTTGCCCGAGCTATTGATACACTGAAGACGCTCCAGCCCCTCCTCCCTGACTTCCAATTTCCACGCTAACTCAATTAGCATCTCGTCAATAATGCTCAGCATTTCATTTTGCTGCTTTAATTAACAAATTCAATTTGCTCAAACCGCTGTGAAAACAAATTAAAAGCGTGCAGAATTGAAGCCTGCAGCTCCGTGGATGTGGCTAAGGTGATTACAGATGCGTCAAATTACTATTTTCTTGTTTATTCTATCTGGGGAGGGTAAAAGAAAAAGCACATCGATTATAATGCTTCTGCTTGGAAAAATGGAAAAATCGAAGGGTGGGGCTTCTTGGGCGATGTACCTATAACCCTTGTTGGTACTGAAACCACAGTAACAAGAGCCCCCTGGAGCACGGTCTGCTACCACGTTTACCTTTACTGGCACAGTTAAAATGGTGATGTTTTCCAGGATATTCTGATTCCCCACTGAAGTTCATCTGTGGGTATGCTTTAACCAAATGGTATATGTGTTGGGCCTTCAAGGCCACCAGATTCATTGTCATGTAGACATAGGAATGAAATTCGTATTGAGTATACATGGCAATGACCATAGTGCCACACAAATTCTGAGAATAGCACCATATACAAACACTTAGCATGCACATGAGATGCACTGGAGACTGGGGATTGGGAAATAGAGTGTCAGGGAGACACTTGTAGCAGGATTGTTGTGTTATTAGCTTTTGTTGTGGAGCTTGTTCTGTGCTTCGGCGCTGAATGAGTTCCTAAACATGGCAGACATTCTTATCCCAATCCACTTGCGTTACATGAATTTTACACTGTGGTATTTAATATTGGAGACCTCATTCAAGGGTTGCACTGCAGGCCTGCCCTGTGCAGTCTTGCTGTGTTCACCTCTGGAAGCTGCTGATTAGTCCAGTGAGATACACTGAGTAAATGGCCCACAGGTTAACAGAACTCTGAGACTTAAATGTGGGACGGTTGGTAACTATGAGGGAAACGCTGCTGGGGGTCGACTGTGTGACACTGAGAATTCACTCACACTTCATAAAGAAGGCTTGAATTGGGTTGCACCTCTGAGGAGCGTGGCGAGCTCCAATGAACCCAGCTGTGATCAAATCAGCATTTTGTTTGTTTTGACCCTGTTTAAAATGGGAGGAGACGTCGGCTGGCGAGTGACAGACCGTCATGCCTCTGTTTGCGGGGGACTGCTTCTTGATAGGCGTCATGCCTAATCAGCCCTGAAATGTCTGCCCCTATGTTTTAAGCAGCCCATCCTCAGATATGTGACAGCCTGCAGGGTGTAATCCCCTCGACTTTGTACAGCTGCCATGTTAATCATCCATCCATTCATCTTCCAGCCACTTACCCTGGTGAGGATCACCTGGAGCCCGCCCAGGAAGCATGGGGCACAAGGCTGGGGTTCACCTTAGACAGGATGCCAGTCCATGTTAATCATAAGCAGTTTATCTCTTATTCCATGCTTGACCTTTCCTTGCTATAAGCAACAAAGAGCCGTTCAAAAACCTGCATTAAACTCAGCTTTTAAAGAATCCTGTATTTGTGCCTTCCAGTCTTGGTCCTGTTTTATTTGTTTAGTTTTTTAAAAATGGAACACTAGGTGATATGACTGCTCTACACTCAGGGGCTTAGTTGCTTAGTGGCATGTGCCTTAAGCTCCATAGAATTTGAGTGACCGCTTCTCGGGCTTTCGGAAAGGCAGTGACTTGGTACAGGGGTGACCCTGCTTCATGTTGGTTCCCTCTAGTCTTTTCAGTCTGAAACTCTTAGATCCCAGAGCAGTTTACTGTGGGTGAATCAACACGTCACCATCTGCGCACTTTTTCTCAGTCGGCGCAAACCAGAGTGCAGAATTCTCCAGTCCCCTCTCATGTATTCATCAGAAACATACCATACCTGTCCTCTACTGACACTTCCTACGTGTGTGTCTTTTAAAACTTCTTATGTTTATATTCTGTTTCCTTTTTTTAGCAGTTAGTTGGAGCATATTTATATTTTTATTTATATTGTTATTTATGCTTTGTGCAGGCATCGGAAAGGAACGGAAGGGCTTGAGGGATTGTACACATGGTCTGTATGTCTATCACACTAATTATCGTGCTTTTTAATTATTGCCAGGGGCAGTATACAGTGGAAAGCCAGCTATGCTTGGTTTAGCAGCAAACTTATTCCCATACCTAAACTAATGTGCAACATCAAAAGGCTTTCCGCATGTAAATCCTTGTGATGTAGCTAATAAGCTTTAGCCTTGTGAGTGATTATGTTAAAACTAGGCATTTACAGTTAAAATTATACAGCACTATCCCCCAAACTGTCCGTATCATGAACATCTAGACTGGACTTTTACCATATTACTGCCTTCTGTAGATAGCAATCTGCTTATGTTTTACTCTTCTTTCCTGTGCTACTGAATATCTAATTTATTCTTGATTTATTTGTGTGGTGCACTTCTTGGTACTGGGTGTGTCTGAGCACATAAGCATTCCTGATCACTTCTCGCACATCACCAGTAAACCATCTTGAATGCTGAATCTTGGTGCTTCGCTCCAGTTGTCCACGGAGAGGGATTCCCTGGCTCCTCCACTAGCGACACTTCCTGTGTTATTGTCCATCATCTTCTGCGACTCCCTGCTGGACTACAGCGCAGACAGGAAATATTTGCCTCCTGTACTACCAGCAGATTGTTCCTGATTGATTACTAGAGTGCTTCTTCTGATTGCCTAGTAGCACCAATTTTTTGGTATTTGCTGGTCTTTCCAACTCAATCGTGTGACTAAACAGTCGCAGTGCGTTATGCGTCTTAATCAGAATAAACCATGGCAGCCCAACATTTCTTTTTCTTCAGACTTTAACTTGTCACCCACTGAAAGTTCTCATAACCCAACTGAATATGACAGATACTAGCAGTCCTGTAGCCCTCATCACAGTTTCTGAGCTCCTGCAGACAAAGACATGCTTTGTCATTTCTAACCAGGTCAGTGGTGTCAATTCAGACAGTAAATTAGTGGAAGATACAGAGTGGAAAGGATATCAAAGGCTTTGTAATTTATTAAACTTGAAAGCACATCTGGCCTGTGATTTCCTGTACTGTTTTCTAATAACCATACGCTGAAAGCAGCAAAATCCAGGGTTTGTAGACAATATATAACAATGTTCAGACCAGCTGCTCATTAAACTGACTATAACAAAGGAGTTTTGTTTGTTGAGCAGTCATTAATTGTTCCTTTTAATAAATACCAAGTTGCTAACCAAGTTAGTGTGCTTTATCAATAAAGGGTCACTTAGCATTCAATAGTCAACTGCTCTGGCTGTGAGGAAGCGATGAGTGCAGTCTCAGTGCTCTTAATTCATCGAGCTTCATGCAGTCAGTACAATGTCTTTGCTTCTTCTCCAAGTCAGAGCACTCAGTCATTGTCATTCAGTGACCATGGGGTTCAATGGTTGTCATTTTTCAGTGTTTTGGATTTAACTAAACAGATAAGGTGTATGTCCTTCCTGAGGAGACTCCTTTCTCGTTTTTTTTAACTTGCATACTACTGTCAGATGAAAGTCTACACTGTTCCTAAAGGCATGTAGGATGGAATTCCTTATAATAGGTTTCCTGTAAGCTTTTGCAGATATGAGAAGGTTTGTCTGACTCTTTCTGTATATCTGATGGAGCTGGTGGGCTTGAGTACCAGAGTTGTGGTCAAGTATAGCGACTGAAAGCATTCCCATTCAGGCAGAAGTCAGCCTGCCCATGACAGAATGATGACTGAAAGGATCCTTTTTGCCAACTTAGCTGCCCTTTTAATTGGCCTTTATGAATATTTAATAAGATCAAGATGAAATTCAATCATGGCTTTTAACTGCTGAAACGGAAAATCTCCACTGTTGGGAAGGTGAGTGGGGGAGCCGCATCATTAGATTTCTCTGGTCGAATGTTTGAGGTTTGCAGGGGACGGCTTCCTGTCCAGACTTGGGTTAGTGTAGCAGTCTCTGTAGGCCCCGTCCCAGGTTAAAGCATTCTGTTTCTTTCCTTATTTTTATCCAAGGGCTCTTGGTCACTTTGCAAAACCTCCCTCAGTTGGACTAAATGGGTCTGTCAGACCTTCATGTCCTCAGCAAGCAGAAGGTTAATAAACAGCAGCAGTGATGACAGCTTCTCATGGGACGGCTGGCAATAAATACAAGCTTAGTTTTTGTAATCTTTTGCAGAGATTTTGAGAAAGGGTTGCTCTCACGCAGTTTCCATTATATTTGATTACATGTTAAATGTGTTCAAGGTCAACAGTATGACGTTAACAGACTGCATGTATGTTGGTAACCAAACGGAACACCACAATAATGGGATGTGAAGACACTTTAATGATGCTACCTAAAACTCATCATCTACAAGTCTTCTCCCATAAAAACTAACTGACTCACTCTAAGTAATATATGCTCATTGATGCTGAGAAATGCTGTGTGTGATCATCTCTCATTTATAGCTACATCTGTACTATGCTAACAAAAAGGAATCATTTGTGTTTGAACAATGCAAGCACCTCTACTGAAGGACCAACATCCATCCATCCATCCATCCATTTTCCAAACCGCTTATCCTACTGGGTTGCGGGGGGTCCGGAGCCTATCCCGAAAGCAATGGGCACGAGGCAGAGAACAACCCAGGATGGAGGGCCAGCCCATCGCAGGGCACACTCACACACCAGTCACTCACCCATGCACACCTACGGGCAATTTAGCCAGTCCAATCAGCCTCAGCATGTTTTTGGACTGTGGGCGGAAACCGGAGTACCTAGAGGAAACCCCACAACGACATGAGATCATCATGCAAACTCCACACACATGTAACCCAGGCGTAGACTCGAACCCGGGTCCCAGAGGTGTGAGGCAACAGTGCTAACCACTGCACCACCATGCCGCCCCAATGAGCAACATATTAGCATCAAAACATGATGTGTTCAGAATTATAGCTATTCCATTTTTATCATTTACATCAGTGTTTTGCTCCCTCCCAGCTCCCTGCCAGACAGTCCACGTTTTTTGCTCTGGAGCTGGGAGGGAGCAAAAATGTGGACTGTCTGTGGGTTCCCGAGAACTGGATTGGAAAACACTGCTGTGCCCTGTGGATGTTTCAGGGAGGATGTCGGCTGTGACTAGTCAGGGTGCATGCATGCCTTTTTGCTTTTCTGTGTGTTTTGCAGATTGTTTAAAAACCTAAAGCTGAAACATGCTCTTTTGAATATGGTACAGTGGCAGTACTATGAGACACATTTTTTACTTACAAATGAGGGGCAATTCACGGATAAAACCGTATGCACAGGAGTAACTACAGGACTCACAGTGGCTGCTGGTGAAAGGTTTTGGAGTTAGAGTTAGATTCATGCCTGGTTGCCAGATGAAAGCAGGTTCCCTGCCTCAGCGAGATGGGCACTGAGTCGGAACCATACAGTAGAAGACTGTATCGGATCAGGCCACAGGAGCCCCGCAGAGCCTCTTGGGATCAAATGGTACGAATGCAGAAACGCCAGCTCGCTCACACCAGCGAGCAAGAGCTGTAGTTCCGGCTCGCTCTTCCGGAGCAGGGGAAAGAGGGCCTGGGATTGTCTCCAGGACCGCTGGCGTGCTTCTGGAAAACGATGCCTGGTAAATATGAGTCAGCCTGTTGAGTCACCTTCCTCCTGACCTCCCCTAGACACGAACACCCCACAACAATGGTGCAGCGCTGGGAGGGGTGTGTCCTCACGATACTAGCAAGGACAGTTCATCCATTGGCAGATACGGAGGCTAGAGTCAGGCAGCTTCCTGCTCGATTTCTATACCTCACGTGGGAGACAGTGCTGTGCAGAAGGGCCGTCCTGGCGAGGGTTTCACAGTATCTCCTCAGAGATGAGGAATAAGCTGACTGTACATCCCTGGCCTTTACTCTGTGTCTGCCACTCTAACCAGGCTTTATTCATTTTTGATAATCTAATCATTCAGTTTTGTCTAACATCATTTTTTTCCTCCGATGATAATCATCAGCAAATATGAAAAGTAAATTCAGGAAAAATATTGCAAGTGGGCTGGGGTAGTTGTGCATTAATATTTAATTGAGTCATAAAAGTGAGGTTTAGTAAATAAATGGGCCCTGTGGAGACTTTTAAGATTAAGGTTTTACAGTCGACTCCGATCTGCAGCCTGCTTCTGTTAATTACAGGCGTGCAGCTTTTCACCTGCGTCCCCTTAAACCATAAATACGAAGTTGCGGATCTAATGTATAAAAAATGGCTTCAGATGAGAAAGTTTGCCCATTTTATATATTATATCTTGGTGAACCTTTACTCCAAAACTGCGTTAAGATTAAGTATATCATACAAAAATGGGCATGTTACTGGGTAGCCATTCAGTTTGTGAGCTGTGTTTATCCATTGGGTTTAACACAGAGCTTCGCTTTCGGATCTGGTTATTCCTCCTCACCTACTGATGCCGGTCTATGATCCATCTGTATGTGACAGTCGTGTGTCTGTGAAAACTGGAGTAGCTGGAGTTCACCTGCACAACTTTCACCTTATCTGTGCCTTAAGTTCATCCTGGAAGCAGATAATGTCATCAGCAGCTGGTCGAGTTTACACAGACACGCGTGCGCACACGGATGCAGGCACACACACACAAAGGAGGTGCTAAAACCTTATGGCATGGACATCCACACTGGTCCGTCTCACAGAGATTTTCTTTCTTTTTTGGTAGGTACTACTTTTGGCTACGTTTGATGAAGATTAATGCAATTCTATTTTCTGCTCAGGATTGCGCGCTCTCTCTCTCTCTCTCTCTCTCTCTCCACCTTTATCTCCAGCTCTCTGTCCCTCTCCCTTTCCCTCTGTCTCTATTCCTAGGAAACACTAAGAATCTTATCCATGTAATGACTGACAACACCAGCGTGTTAGCACACTGTAATTCCCTAATTCAAAGTAGATTAATTGTCACAGGATATGGGCAATGTCGTACCAGATTGGGCCAGGCTAAGACACAGTATTACAACTTATTATTTACGCTGCTTCTGGTGGTAGAAACTTGCCCAGTGGTACTAACATGGGGGTGGGGGCATAGATTTGAATGAGTGGGTACAAGCGATTCTGTTTATCTTGTCATAATGTGTACAGGTACATCCATCCATAACTGCTCTGCACTTAGGATCATGGGGGGTGGGGGGGTGGACCCTGAAGGCACAGAGCAGGACCACCTCAAGGACACACACACATTCATACACTGTAGATACATAATTGTACAGGTGTACTAACCTTGTATATAGCAAATATAATGCAGTTGATATTATACCAGTGTTAATGAGCATTAGCTTGTTTTATTAGAGCATTGTCTGGTATTACTTACAGTCTGTATTCACTTTATAAGGCACTTCTGTCCAGCAGCATTTCGGGCCCCTTTTGGTCTCCATTAGCTCTTCCAGACGAGCTGCCTGCTCAGAGGAGCCTCTGCACACCACTGCTGTGCTCAGCTGTTACTTTTCCACTTGTGCTCCTCCTGCTGACTTTAACAAGCCTGGCCATTCTCCCCTGACCTCTCTCATTACCAGGGGGGGTTTACACCCACAGAAATGGCACTGACCGGACATTTTAGCTCATCGCAGCATTCTCCGTAAACTATACACACTGTAGCGTGTGAACATCCCAAGAAGGTGGCCGTTTCTGAGACGCTGGAGGCTCCATGTTCTGTAACATCAACCACAGCAGAACCTCCTGGCCCTGTCTGTCTGCTGCATGTACTCAGTTACAGACTCATAAATTGCTGCCTGTAGGAACAGACTGTTTGTGTTAGAAGTAGGTGTACCTATTAAACCGGTTACTGAGTGTAGTCATTTCTATATTTCTACCACATAGTTATTACATGGGTATAATGTGATAAAAATACTAAGAATGCAAAACCACTTAGTATTGTACAAGGGAATGTGCTTTCTGCTGGTATTGTTCTGCCTACGGCTCAAATTAATATGAAATATGGAACAGAAGTGCAGTTCTGTTAGTTTGCTGCATGTTCATGTAGGAACAGATACACGCCCCGGTGACCCATAAATAGACTGATAATGTTGCACTTTGTGTTTTTTGTGGCTGCTGTCGTTTGGAACATCTTCCGGTTGTGGCTGCAGTTATATTTTAGTAGCGTGTGGTGTGCTGTGATTTGCAGGAGGGTGTGTTTCTCCTGTGCTTCAGTGACATACCCCTGGTTCTGAGAGATCTATCGGGCTGTGCTTTCCTGGAGCACTCATGCAGTTCCGCTTTAAATTCTGCAATGCAACAGTTAGTGACTCTGGGGGGCACTGGGGCCTTTCTTGCATTTCACTATGTAGGATTTAAGATGGCCAGTAGAGGGAGATATTAGTGACACTAAATTACCATATCCGTTCCATGCAGATCTAACCGCTCATGGAATCGTGGTCGCGCTGATCCTGACCAGACCTAATGAAAGCTTGCCTGGCTGCACCACAGAGGCGATTCAATCTTTTCGATCATGTGCAATCAGACAGGCAGCATTTCAGCTGAGCTGCCTGTCTTTAGATTGCGAGTGGAAATCCACGGTAAGGCTAAGACATCCACTGGCGGACTGTGACGGAGAGTGGCCTCCTTCCAGCCGTGGTCCTTTGACTCTGAGTGCTGCCCACTGAGTCACCATTAATATCGTGACACAGTATGCTTGTAAAAAATCACCCCTTCACACTGCCTATGGTGACGGGGTCTAACGAAGACAGCTAATGTTCTTTAAGAAAGCAGAAGCATCACTGGCCACAGGAAATTAGCCAAGTCACAGACATCTGATCACAGTCCCTTCAGAGCAGTTAAATTAGATTTAAATAAAACTTTTATTCTGTTTTAATTTATACTAGCATAGCTAGAAGTCTGACATTATTTTCTAGAGCATTTTGGATCAAACAACTTGAGTATGCTAACCCTTTTCTTTTAGCTGATTTTTAATATGAGATTAGCTACATTGAATAATACAGACGTGGACAAATTTGTTGGTGCCCTTCCACAAAAAAGGAAAACACAACTATCTCTGAATTAACTTGACAAAAGTTTAATGGCATCTTATTGTTTATTCCATAAATAACACAAATCAGACTTTGCTTTTGATTATTAATTTAGTTGAATATTTTGTATAATTAAATAAATGAAAATGGCACAGACAAATAAAATTTCTAGCACCACCTTTTGCAGCAATATCTGCCTACAAGCGATTTCTGTACTTCAGAATGAGGCGTCTGCATTTGTCAGCGGGTAGTTTGGCCCACTCTTCCTGAGCAAACTACTCAAGCTGTCTCAGGTTTGAAGGGTGGTGTCTCCACACTGCAATTTTCAGATCTTTCCATACATGTTCAATAAGATTAAGATCTGGGCTCATGGAGGGCCATTTAAGAAGAGTCCAATGTTTTTTCTCAGCCATCTTGAGTGCTTTTAGCTGTATGTTTTGGGTCATTATCCTGTTGGAGGACCCATAACCTGTGACTGAGGCTGATCTTTTTGCTACTGGACAGTATGTTTTGCTCCAGGATGCCTTGGTAGTCTTGAGACTTCATTGTGTTCTGCAGTGATTCAAGGTTCCTCGTGCCAGATGTAGCAAAGCAGCCCCAAAACAGAACCGAGCCCCCCCCCCCATGTGTCACAGTAGGTATGGGGGTCTTTTCTGTTAAAGCTCAATTTTTTCTTCTGTAAACATAGAGCTGATGTGACTGGCCAAAAAGCTCCAGTTTTGTCTCCTCAATCCAAAGGATGTTCTCCCAGAAACTTGTCAACATGCGTTTTGGTGAATTCCACTCTGGCTTTTTTATGCTTTTCTGTCAGTAGTGGAGCCCTCCCTCCTGGGTCTTCTTCCATGGAGCCCATTATTGTTCAAAATGTGACGGATGGTGCAATCAGACAGTGACGTACCTTGACCTTGGAGCTCAGCTTGAATGGTTTTGGATGGTTTCCTTGGCTCTTTTTCTACCATGCGCACTATCCTTCTGATCAACCTGTGGTTGCATTTCCTCTTGCGTCCACGTCCTGGGAAGTTGGCTACAGTCCCATGAAACTTATACTTTTTAATAATATTGGCAGCTGTGGTCACATGAAGCTGCTTGGAGATGGTCTAATAGCCTTTACTTTTAACACTGTTATCTATAATCCTCTTTCTGAGCTCCTCAGACAGCTCTCTCTCCTTTCCTTTCTCTGGTCCATGTTCAGTGTGGTGCACACAGTGATACCAAACAACACAGTAGCACGTTCTTTCCCTTTAAATAGGCTGAATGTCTAATGAAAAGCTTGAAGGCACCTGTGATACTAATTAAGCTTAAAATGTTTGAAACATGACTATGATGCAAGGATAAATAATATATTTAGGGGTACTAACTAATCTGTTCATACTATTTTAGCATTTCTTTGGAAAATAAACAACAAATCATTTCTTTTCACAAATTTTATCAGTTTACTCTATCACATACTAAAGGCATACAGGTATACATGTACATTAGACAATTTAATCACTTTTCAGGTGAAATGAAGCATTGTTTCAATGAGCTGTAAGGGTACCAACAAGTTTGTCTACGTCTGTACATAGTAATTCATTGTGTAGTGCTGTTACCTCTGTGGTTGAAACCCAGTGTTTCTGTGTGTGGAGTTTGCATGTTCTCCCTGTGTCTGTGAGGCTTTACTCCTGCAGGCTGAAAAAACAGGTGGCTAGGAGAATTTCAGAACTACCCATTTGTGTGAGTGTCTGCCCTGCGACAGACTGGCCCTTTCCTGGGAGAGACTCCATAGTTAATAGACAGCTATGGCCGATGGATATACATATATATACACATGTGGGGCGGCATAGTGGTGCAGTGGTTAGCACTGTTGCCTCACACCTCTGGGATCCAGGTTCAAGTTTCCGCCTGGGTGACATGTGTGCGGAATTTGCATGTTCTCCCCATATTGTCGTGGGGTTTCCTCTGGGTACTCCGGTTTCCCCCCACAGTCCAAAAACATGCTGAGGCTAATTGGAGTTACTA
>JAODJX010000032.1:29653-59179 GCA_026776945.1 Isichthys henryi | reverse complement strand
TTTTGCATTTTTAGTTTTTTCATAGCAGTCACTGATTTTTATAAAACAGAGTTTTCCCTTATGGGGACCAGGAAACCAGTCCCCATAAAGGAAAAAAAAAACGGATATTTATCACGTTATGGGGACATTGTGTCCCCATAAGGATAGGTATCCCTATCGCGCGCACACACACACACACACATATATATATATATATATATATATATATATATACACACAGTATACATACACAACCTCAGTATACGTGTGTTTGGAGGAGAAAGAGATAAAACTAGATTTGAGTGTGTGTGTGTGTACACAAATATATAAAAAGTAAGTATGCACACACTGTTACACACTGTTTGTGTATGTGTGTGAAACAGAAGGTACAAAAGATAATCCTTTGTGTACATGTCTAATGGTATATATACACACACTCTCTATGTATATGGGTGTGTAACGGGGTGAGGAGAGGAAGGACTGAACTGGGAGTTACAGGCCAATCACAAGAAGAAAATTGGGTGCAGACGTTCTTTGGAAACCATTGTCGATGTATCGATTTGAATGCCCTTTTCATATCACCGGACAGCGGCCGACATTGTGCTCATCAAATTAACTTTACTCTGCTGTTTAGGCCCTTTCCCACTGTAACTTTTCCTTTCACTGAAAAAAGGTCAATTGCATTCATGATACTGGGATAGATGTGAGAGGAACAATGAGATAATAGACCACCTTCAAAACACCTCCAGTAGGGAGGCTGTCCCTCGTCAAGCCTCTGGGGGCAGTAAGCGTCAGCATCTTGGCATTCTAGGTATTATGAGGCCAGCAGGATAAAGGCAGCACTTGGCTATCCCCCCATTACAGGCCAGACATCCCAGGCAGCGACCAGAACCCTTCTGACAAGCTCTAGGAATGTTTTAATTAGGAGGCCAAAATGTTAACATGTGAAGCTTTCCTTTCAAGCCACAAAAACCAGGTTACGCATAGCGGAGTATGGATGTGATTTTAAAAACCTGTTAAAGAATAGCGGAACTGTCAAATCAGAAAGAAGGAGGCCACGTGATTTGGCTTTGCATGGGTGCAGCAGTGATGACAGGAAAATATATGCTGTCTAGAATGACGAAAGAGAACATCAAAGGAACTTTAATAAGAAGCACAAAAGGCACACAGGCTGCATTAACAGGGCAGACAGGGCGGCAAGTGGACATTTCACTTCTCACTAGATTCTGACTAACCTGGATCCTTAGGACGTACCGCATCAGCCAACTAACCCAAAATAGCTCTGTGACCTGCGTGGTAAACAGAAGTGAGTAGCAGTGCCATGAAGGCTGTTCCGCCTGCTCCTTCCAATCCCTCCCTATTGTATATCTATGCTTTCTCTATTACACAAAGAATAACTCAGTCATAACGTCTGTTCATCACACAGCTCATCAGATGATTCTTTTCACCGTGTACGTAAAGGACATAGAGTATAACTAAGTGTGTGTGTTCGTTTGGGTCTTCCTGTGATGATTTGCGGGAATGTGAAGGGCAGTGCTGTGTCTGTGTGGCCTGGCCTTTGCCCTGCTGGATTACATGCCCACACTGTGTTAGCTGGTTTTTTCTGTGGTCCTTACCTAAGGTCCAGCACTGGTTTCGTTCCCATCTGTATTTCCCCATACTGAAGCCAAAATGTCTCTTTCTTGTCTTTGTTCCGCTTTGGTTACTTGATAAACCTGTAGCCAAATAAAGTCCCCACAGCATTCTTCCATTTGTACATCACATGCTTCTCTTCTGAGAAAGGTTTTCCAATATGGAGTCTCTCTCATCTCCTCATTGATGTGGGCAGAGCTTCCTGCTGCAGACTAGGGACGTTTGGTCTCCAGGTGTCCCTCCATGGGTCCGTGGACAGTTGCGCCGCACCCCGACTGGCACTCGCACCAGGGAACCACGCCGCTGGTGGGCAACTGGGGAAGTGGCTCCAAGCTCAGACAAAAAGAGAGAGTCACGAAGGGGACATTATTTATAAAAGACTATCAGGGGTTTGTAAAACGAGCAGCTGTGAAAACAACACTTCCTATTATTACCCTAATTATATCCTTTCTCTTCGAATTTGCATATTTTATCTCCCCACACTTCATTATTGGTGACTCTGTTATCAGTCTAGTGTTAAAAAAACAAACACTGAAACGGAGTAAGATGGAGGGAAAAAGCCACGGCTCTTCTAGGCACTCTAAAAAAGCAATTTTCCAGTTGATTTTTTAGGAACATACACAGGAACAGTGCTAAATACGCATGGACATGCTAATGAATTAAGAATAGGCATGATAATTCTGCGGACATGGAGCAGAGGAGGGCTACAATTGGAAGAAATGCTGAAAAAATATGTGCCATGTAAGTGCTATTTAGAAACATGTCTCTATCCCACCCTGAAGTTCTGGGGCAACGTTTGCTACCTCGTGGAAATAATCATTTAAGATTATGACTGACTTTAATAGTCGTAGGGGGATCTTAATGCAAAGTGTTTGTGTGTTCGTAATGCAAAAGGTGTTACAGAACTATGCTGAATTGTTTCAGTAACCCAATAAATGTATATGAATTTCAGTATGCGGTTTTTCTTTCCAACGAAAGGTATCTGTTGCACCACATGAACTGGGATTTATGTGACTCGCCCTGGCTTTTGAGGAGTGTGTAACACATCCTGTTAAAAAGCATTAACAAAACATTTGCCCCAAATGCCTCAGAGTTCGGTTTATTACCGGGGACAGTGCATGTAATGGAGGTTGCGGTGCATGAACATGGGCAGTGGGCTTTTGTCAGCCTTTCTGTCCACTTGGCACTGCACAGACGGTAATTGTGAAGTTGTGTTTCCCAGCCCAGATGAATGGAACTACTTGCAGCTGCTTGGTGTTGATAGGACTGGGTGGTGGGCAGGCCTTCTTTCGAGGGTCATAGAGGAGCCTGCCGTTTTGGCTCAGCTTTTTTGGGGAACCTTTCTGAGTGCCTCTATGGAGCTGTGCAGCGCCTGCTTATCGCATGATTTTTGTTTGTGTTCGCTGCCTCGAGGAGTTTACCCACCAGAATACTCTGTGACAAACCTTTCCTTCACATCGCAGTGTAAACACACAAAAACAAAGGCAAACAACATTATGTTTCTTTTTTTATGTCAACTTGAGGGAAACCAGTTTAAACTGTAAAATATTTAATTTCTTTAGCACTTTTACATTTATTTTGACCAAAGAAACACAGGGTCAGCCAGTGTCCCTTAAGGGCCTTGCTCTAGCACCAAACAGTAATATGGTTGCTGTGCCAGCGAAGAGATTCAAACCCACAACCTTGGGCACAGATCCATTGGCACAGCTCCAACATCCATACTTACACATACTTACTGTCACAGACTTACAACCTATACTACTTGCAACAACTCACGCATACAACTGAATACAAAAAAAAAACATGTGAATGTAAGGGGGAAGAAAGGGGAAGGGATATGGAACTATCCGTCCACACCCCCTACCCAGCTTGGCAAAATTGGTGTTGTTATGTGATTGTTAGGGTTGGCCTGGTCCTGAATATTGGTTTTGAGATCGGAGATTGGATCCAATTGAAATGGAATACAAAAGAAAGTCACTGATATCTCCAATCCCTACTGTGTGCCACAGGATAGATGCCGCAGGAAAGCACTATACTGCCTGGCAGCGCAACCATCCCAGACTCACACGTATCTCCCAGTGTCATTCTCACACCAAAAAGTCAGCGCGACATACGTACGGTCTGTCTGTCGGAATGAATCCCAGTCGTAAGTCGGGGACAGTCTGGGTATCACTTTTTGGCTGATGATTTTGTTTTTTCTGCTGCACTGAATTAGTTTAATCTTAAGAAGATAAATAAGATACTAAGATAAAAAAAAAAGATATATCAAAGCCAGACTGCTTCACAAAAAAGTTCACAAGAAGGTGATATTAAGAATGGACTTCAGTGGCGGTAAACAGATGTCAGGATTTATTTACGCAATCTCTTGTTTCATGGCTATTATTCAGTTCCCAGTGATGGTAACAGTTTTGTTTCTGCTAAGTAGTTCATTTTTAACAGAGATACTCAACTATGACTCAGAAGATCCTCTTTCAGGCTGACAGTTTGTAGCAATGGAACTGAAATTGAAGGATAGTAATAATAATAATAATAATAATAGATGGAAATCTTAATGCTGTTCGGTGTTGTGTGCTAAGCTGCTGTTGTGAAACCAGGGTCCTTCTCAAAGCCACTCAAGTGTTACAGCATCACAGTCTTACTCCTTAGTTTAACCATGATCTCTCCATTCCAGCTGGTTCCATGCAGTGCATTCAGACCAAATTCTACCATTTACACGGTTTTCATTAGAAATTTTGCTTTAGAAAGAAATCTGTCTTTTTCCGGTTAAAGATCCAAGGACAATTTTACGAGATTCTGCTTGGGAATCTATACGTTTGTACAAGATCTCATCTCAGGATATTCAGGTTTTACTAGCACATTTGGATGTACTTGGAAAGAATTTAAGAATGGATAGATAAAAAAAAATCTTATAGGCCATCCCATTACCTTTTATAGAGCCAAAATTAAGATGAAGTGTGTCCTGTCTTCTAAACCATTGTCACTATTTCAGGGAGGGAACAGTAGGGCTTGGTGTTTTATGTCAGATTCTATGTTCTTGAACAGCATTCAGAGGGGAATATATGATCCGAACCATCAATAATCAATACAGTACGCCCTAGTAACCCAATAAACCTTTCCTGAAACATGATCGGCCCTGGTGGGGAGCAGTTTTTTGTTCTTTACAGAAGTGATCGATGCCCCATGTGGCATCACTGAAAAAGCACTACAGGGTGGTGGCAGTGGTTGAGGGGGAGAGGGGTGATACATCTTTAAATATTTCATCAGGGACTTACACAGTGTAGTTGGCTCTGTGTTCTTGCTGTACTTTTGTTAGCGTGTCTACAGGCCAACCACATGAGTAATTCATGTCCACTCTCTCTTTAGTGTCCTCTGTACATGTCTGTATCAGCTTCCGGCTTTTTTTTTCCTTATTTAGGATCCAATAATTAAGAGAATAAATAATTACTCATATATGACACAGATCATTTTGGTGACATTTAAACAATTATAACTTACTGTCACATATCCTAACAGCAATTTCGTTTTGGCTCCAAATAGTAGTCATTGAGTCCCTGGTCTATATGTGCACAATTTTAAAGCCATTTCACCCTCATGCCCAAACAGCCCTGCTGTCCCCACTATAGTCTCATCATTTGCATCATAAGCCCTGGTTCCCTGCACAGCCATCTCTGTAGGTCACGCCAAGCCAACAGATGCACCTGTACCAGCGTCTGTCTGTCTAAGGCAGCAGAACAGGTGGCCAGCTGCGATTGGCTGTCGCTCACATTAACGCATCCCCCAGCGGTAGAGCCCCCTAATTTGCCAAATTTCTCATCCTTTTAAAAGCAAACTTTCCTCACCGAGGTATATAAAAAATGGTAATTTTATCACTTGCTTGCTTTTTAAAATTCAAGTCACAAGAGCGTGACGTACGTCTCACCAGTCTATGCCCATCAACAACATCATTTTTGCCCTTTCCTCTCATCTGTTCTAATGCAGGGTAATGTGTCACCAGTTAAGATAGATGAGGGAGGCAGCATCTTTCTAATTGGAAGTACATGATGTCTGACCCAGGAGTAACAAAGGGGTCCGCAAAGCCAGAGCCTCCCAAACTGTCATGAGACCGCATCCACTCCAACATTTCTGTTCATGTCTGCCTCTGAACTTGGATGCCTCCCTCCATCTCCGTCGTCTCTGTCCGTGTCTGCCTCTGAATGGAGATGCCTCCCTCCATCTCCGTTGTCTCTGTCCGTGTCCGCCTCTGAACTTGGATGCCTCCCTCCATCTCCGTCGTCTCTGTCCGTGTCTGCCTCTGAATGGAGATGCCTCCCTCCATCTTCGGCGTCTCTGCTTACGTCTGCCTCTGAATGTGAATGCCTCCCTCTATCTCTGGCTTCTCTGTCCGTGTCTGCCTCTAAACTTGGATGCCTCCCTCCATCTCTGGCTTCTCTGCCTGTGTCTGCCTCTAAATGTGGATGCCTCCCTCCATCTTCGGTGTCTCTGTCCGTGTCTGCCTCTGAACTTGGATGCCTCCCTCCATCTTCGGTGTCTCTGTCCGTGTCTGCCTCTGAACTTGGATGCCTCCCTCCATCTTCGGTGTCTCTGTCCGTGTCTGCCTCTGAACTTGGATGCCTCCCTCCATCTCTGTCGTCTCTGTCCGTGTCTGCCTCTGAATGGAGATGCCTCCCTCCATCTCTGTTGTCTCTGTCTGTGTCTGTCTCTGAAGTGGATGTCTCCCTCCATCTCCAACACCTCTGCCTATGTCTGCCTCTAAATGTGGATGTCTCTCTCCATCTTCAGTGTCTCTGCTTATGTCTGCCTCTGAATGTGAATGCCTCCCTCTATCTCTGGCTTCTCTGTCCATGTCTGCCTCTAAATGTGGATGAATTTATTACAACAAAAACACATTGCGATATATGAACATTTTCCAGTACCATGCGCCCTGGTATATTATACAAAATACATTATTTCTTGTCATGCAATTCTGATCTTCTTTTATCTGTTCTTCCGACCACATTGTAATTTATGCTTGGGTCTCTTCATTTGTCCATCTATTATTACTACTTTTATTTTTTATTTCATTTATCGTTGTTTTCTGAGTTTGCAACTTTTTTCAAGACAACAGTTGTTTGTGTCAGTGGCAAGCACTGGAACTTTTGGTACAGGTACTCGATCGGAAGTCAATGTTAAAGCAAAAGTACCAAAAGTAACGTACTAAAAATACAATACCTGGTGCAGTGGAAAAGCACCCTAACTGACAAGACGAAACATTTTGAATACCTGGTATATTTCATTTTTATATTCATTAAAATTAAGGTGGCACAAAGGCTTCAGTTCTCCAAGTTTACAGGTTCCAATTCCATTTCTACTATTTCTGTGTGGAGTTTCCATGTTCTCTCCATGTTGTGACCGTTTCCTCACGTAGTCCAAACATGCATTCAGGCTAACTGATATCTCTAAATTGCACATAGTGTACGATCATGTGTGTCTTGTAATATACTGCCATCCGGTCCAGAGTGTACCGCAGCCTTCTGCTTTGTGCTGCCCAGGACTCTGACCAGGATAAGTGGTTGGAAGATGGATGGAATAGTTAAAAACACAATTACTGAATCTTTAATCTTTCCTGTACTTTACGTTGCATAACACCAAGTCTCAATGAGTGATGGCATCTATGTTTGAAAGCTGTATTCAAGTTCGACATGATCTGCTATGTCTATTGGTTAATTAATTCTGTAGTCAATTGACCCCTAATGTGCAAGTTACCCAAGCCATGGGCACTATTGCTCTATACCATCACAGATGCTGGCTTTTGAACTATCTGCTGATAATAAGGTAGATGGTCCCTAGAGGACATGGCACCCATGATTTCCAAAAAGAATCTGGAAATTTTGATTCATCAGACCACAGGTCAGTTTTCCATTTGCTTCAGTCCGTCTTAAATGAGCTCAGGCCCAGAGAAGTCAGTGGCGTTTCTGGATCATGTGTAGATATGGTTTCTTCTTTGCATGGTACAGTTTCATTCTGCATTAGTGGATGCAGCAACAAACTGTGTTCACAGACAGTGGTTTTCACCCCATGCAGTGATTTCCACTACAGAATTTTGTCTGTTTTTAATACATGCTCAAAGATCACGCCTATCCATACTTCTTTCCATCCTTGTCCCTTGCGTAGAGATTTCTCCAGATTCTGTTAAGCTTTTAATGATGGTAAAATTCCCAAATTCTTTGCAATATTCACTGCAGAGATTCTCTGCCTCTCTGGGAGGTTTTTTTTTTACCCAGTCATCTTACTCACCTGTTGCCGATTAATTAGTTCTGAGATATTCCATGAATTGTTTTGTTTTGATATTATACAACTTTTACAGTCTTTTGTTATCCTTGTACCAACTTTTTTGAAATGTGTTGCTGGCATCAAGTTCAAATAGAGCATATATTTGTCATAAAACAACAAAATTTCTGTTTCAACATTTGATTTTGTTTTTATTCTATTTTCAATTAAATGTAGGTTTATATGATTTATAAATCATTGCATTCTGTTTTTATTTACGTTACACGGCATCTCAACTTTTTTGGAAATGGGGTTGTATATGTTGTGTCTGCTGTAGTGATAGATTCAATGGACGCTTTAAAAGTCATATGACTGCTCAGACAGATAGTTTAATATTTTTCAGAAGTGACCACGTCAGTAATAATGAACAGCAATATTCACATTGTGGGCAAACTGTTGCATGGTGAACATCACTTCCTCCTGGTTAAAAATCACAGAATTTGATTAGTTTGCACTCTGACCTCAAACAGTCTCATTACAAATGGCACAGAGGAGCCCACAAAAGAACATTGTCAGCGATAACCAAAGATGTTTGTCAGCAGTATGAGAAGGAAGGAGTGCTGTTGTCTCATGTCATCTTACAGTATATGAAAAGTGTCGATATGTGTCAAGAAATTATCCCTAGAATATATGAAATATAGTTTGAAAACTATGATGGTTTATGTTGGGTCAATCTAGAACAAGCAAACAGGCCAAAAGGTTTTATGGGGTTAAAATGCTTTATTTATTGCTGTATATATATAAAAAAAAGATATAGATTGGCAACTTATGAAGAGCAATAAAGTAGTTGTTTGTCAACACATAAAAAGTCAACACGTTTTTATTATAAACCTGCTATATATTATAAACTATAAGCACTCTGGGTTGCTGCGTTCAAAAGATGCATCCCCGAGCCCAAAGGAACGTTGTCACGGTTACAGTGACAGAGACAGTCGGTCCCCAAAGCTGATCTGAATCAAAAATAATGAAAATTCAGAGCAGAGGAGAAGTGTCCGGTGTTCTGCCTCACTTACTTTTCAATTACGATAGGCCAAGCAGAACAACATCGTTAGCGCCATGTATCGACTGCGCCGCTCTCCGTTAAAGTACAAGCAAAGAATTCCATCCCATTGTGTGACAACCTGAGTATTTTACAATAACAAAGGGTTCCTTTTGTGTCAGATAGCTTTTGTCGGCTACTGAGAAACAAGCATTAGAAGAAAGGCAACAATGATGACACACACACACACACACTCGCACACAGCCACAATCAGACCAGATAATCATTTTCAAGAAGTGTTCTATCAAATAATGGCTCCTTTCTCTATTCCCCCAGTTTCATTTTGGGGGCCTTTGGACTCAATGGGACCCACTGAAGCAGAACAAAAGTAATAGGTGAACGTATTGATTACTGTAATGATCAGTCAGTTGAAACAGCTTTTCTGATAAATGAAGGTACCATGAGAGAAATCGGGGAGTGGGAGGGATCCTTGTGTGAAGTCTTGGCAATGGGTCACTGGGTGCTACTGTGCTGAAAAAAGCCCTCCCTAGTGTCTTTCTGGTGCCTGTGGGGGGGTGCTTATTGTTTATAGAGCTTATGAAAGACATGACCTGTACCAAAAAGCACACTTTCCGAAAAAAAAAAACTCCAATCACATTTATTTTCAAGGGTTCAAACGACATAACTCTGAGAAATTGCGCTATAAAACCTGCACTGTGAAGGGCTAGAGTATGGGGTGGGGTCCGGCTTTTCTCCTGTCTCTCTTAGTTTCTGTGCACTACTGTATCTAATTAGAATATTAATGCAAAGCAGTCTTATCTTCCTAAAATAACTGCCTCAAGTCACAGTAAGTCTGTCCTAACTTCCACATTATACGTATATATAAGCTGAAAAAACATATAATGACAATGGATTCCTTTACTTCTATCACTTATGAAGTGTGATTTAATGATCTTTCAAGCATCACTATGAAATTCAGAGACTTATTCTTTTTATTTGGCTAGCATGGGAGCTTAGTCTGTAGTATTATTGTATCTTTCTTCTAAGGTTGCAGGTTTTCTTCCACGGCCAAAACACATGTAGTGAGTTGGGGTGCAACAGTACACAAAAATAATGGTTCAGTACGTACCTCGGTTTTCAAGCGACGGTTCATTATGTTTTCTGTACAGCAAGTCCAGTGATTCCCTAAGCGTGCACTTACATTGGACCGATTTGCACACCTCACTCACCTCTGATGAATGCAGGGCATTTATTAGCCATATTTACTAGCCATGTGGGCCTTTTCAATAGTTTGGTAAGTACAGGTATCTGCAATGACATTAATGAAGCTTCCATTAAATTTCATTGTAGCTTATTTGTGAATAATGTTACACCTGTGCTTATACTATTTCATGTCAGTTTGGCTGCCATTAAAAAGGGCCATTAGTTATATGAAACCATGTGATGCTACCTTTACGTGAAGATATCTCAGCAACACCTTAAAAACCAAAGACCACATTTTCTGGAGATGTTTATGACCTTATGATCTAGCTTTAGTAAAAAATTGATCAATTTTGAAATATAGTTTTTTTTTGTTATTTTAATGGTAAATGGACTGCATTTATATAGTGCTTTACATGTTATGCCACACATTCACCCATTCATACACTGGTGGCGGAAGCTGCCACGCAAGGCACCAACCTGCTCACCAGGAGCAATTTGGGGTTTAGTGTTTTGCTTAAGGACACTTTGATGGGGTCAGGAGGAACCAGGGCTCGAATCTGCAACCCTCCAGTTGCCGAACGATAGCACTACCTCCTGCGCCACCATCTTCCCCTAAGATTCATTAATTGGTTATTACATAGTAATTATCCATATGGGGATGACATATTATTTGTTCAATCTATAGAGCTATAGAGCTGGACAATAGCTTTAAAACAATATAAAGACCACTTCTGTGCAGCTTACATTAAGGTATATATAGCCAGTCAAAGTCATAGCCTCCCTTTTAAAAGTTAAAACTTTGTTTGCTTAAATCTCCCTCAATATTGACCGCAGACTTGCTCAATTTCAGTTTCATGAGTTACTCATGTGACCAAATCAGCATGCCGAGTTTCATTAAAAATTATGTGACGATGAGGTCCGAAAGTGTGATGATTTGACATGGAATGACCCTTCAATCATTCAGTACATATATGTAACAATTCGAAAAACCCAGACCGAGAATTTTCGGTAGGAATACCTACTGTTACACTCCTAATAGCAAGATTAACTGGTATCTCTGAATTGCCCATAATGTGTCATTATGCTCTGTGACGGATTGGCAGGAAACAGAACAGGTCTGACACACATTGAGCAATTAAGAGACATGAATCCCCATAAACCTCATGTCTTTAGATGTGAGAGGAAACCTGCAAATACAAGGAGAACAAGCAAAATCCATACACAGCAGGAATCAAACCCATGACCACAGAGGTGAAACCACAACTTTATCCATTGTCCTGCTGAGTGGCAAACTGCAAGTGATGTTCCACCACAAACAAATGAAAAATGTCAGTGAAATTTTATATTAAAATTAGAGCTGGGCGATATCATGTCATTATTATATCGCGCATGCGCAATGATCACCGGGGCATAACATTTGGCCGGCCGCCAGCTTTTCGGTACTATACGGACGTTTATTTACGCCCACAATTTGTTAAGCAGATTAGTAGTACTCCTAAATATTAATGAGGTATTTTATGACGACCAAAAGTTAATAATCTGTATACTACATTATACTAACCATTGCAGTATGCTAGCCTGCTACTTTAAAATGTAATGTTGGTTGTCTATGTCTGTGCTAGTGATTCTTCCAGCACAAACTGTGAGGGGGGAAAAAAGACCAGAAAACTCCCGCTGAATCCAACCTGTTAAGATGCACTGGTTTCAGTGGGTAGAGGATGCAACTACCACAATAAAAGTCATTCCTATAAAAACACAGCTTTATTTAAAAACAGCAAGCAGAATTGTAGCATGTCTCTCCGATGCAAAGATTATGAAGTGCATTCATGTGATCAGCAAGATTCATCTGCGGTAACCGAAAATGGGAGAAGTATGGAGTAACTAATAACTGGTTAGGCAAGGTCAACTTGTTCAGCACACTTGCTAATAACGTTTTGATTGTCAGTAAACCTTACTACTAAGGTCATTACTTACTACTAAACAATGGTCATTTCGTGTCTGAATACTCACGATGTGTCCGACAAATATGACCAGGTTAACTGGTTGATCTTGGCACTGACGATCAGCATTTCTATTGTCGATTACTCTAGTCTCGCACGGAGTTAGCAGGGTTGGGGGGGTTGAGGGTGTAGAAGCTTCGCACCTCATCTGGAGCGATGTAGACAAGGCCAGAGTAGCCGAGCGCAGAGGCCTTTTCCCCCCATTCCCCTTTTGTGTGTGTGTTTACATTTTTTATTTTTAAACGGAGGGGGAAAAGTATTAAGCGCGTCCGAAGCGCGGGGCCGAGGTGGGAATGATGTACGCCTTCGTGAGGTTTCTGGAAGACGACCTGTGCTACGCCCTGCCGGTTTCCAGCGTGAAGGACTTCAGACCCGTGCACAAAGCGGATTTCGACAACCAGAAGGTGTATGTGGTGCACAGATCCGAGGCCAGCGGCACAGGAACGGGCGGGCCCGGCAAGGCGCAGATCCTCGCCCTGGCAGGTGAGCCCGCCGCTCCGTTAGCCTACAGACAGCAGCCCACCGTCGGTTTGTGTGAAAGCGGATAACATGGTGCACTTAGGCTGGGCACGGCAAGGCTAGCTTGTCAAGCTAATGTCCGACCGGGCAGCAGCCTCGACTTGAACCCTCACTGATTAATTTTGGTTCGGTTTCACTCTCTGTCTTCCCCGGCCTTTCATTTTCACCATCCTGCCGGGGTTAGCCCATACGCTAGCCGGTTAGCAGGTAGGTGGATACCTCGCTAACTAGCCGGCTAACTTGGACACGCCAAGTGTGTTTATGGGCCCGGCGATGCACTATATCTATAAATGGCGCTATATTTTATTAAAACGACAGCAGGTTTTATTAAAATGGTGGTGGTGTGTGTAAGACGTTTTGAAGTTTTAATGCGCCGTATTAAACAAGCGTGACAGCGCAGTGTTGTGTGTGCAAATGTGTCTAAAGCTTCATTACGCCCGCAATGCACCTTCCCGAACATCAAGAAGTACCGAAGTGTCTGTTAATCGTTCTAACTTAATATTTAACGCGCCTTTGTAATACCGTCACACTGTGCGTTAAAATTCCGGCGCCCGGAAAGGAGCTTTTCCCCTGGTACCCTTTAAAATATACCCTTTAAGGTAACCAGGTTAAAATTAAATTTAATATAAATAGCTAGGACTTTAACCTGAAGCACTAGGTTAGTTGGCTGGAAGGAGGACCCCCCACCTGTAATGACTGACAGCAGCTGGTAAACACTGGTTTTCTGTAGGGTTCTGCCACAAACAAACAGCAAAGTGCAGGGCCTCAGTGATTCACCTCTCAAAACACAGTAAATAACTCTCTCTGTCCATAACTTGTGTAATTTTTCATTAGTGTCGTAATACAAATATAATATCTATCAGATTGATATTTTGTTCAGTCTGAATAAACTTTACCAGAGTGTAGTTGGGAAATAGACGGAAACTAACATTTGCAAATATCTTAATATTTTCAGCTACATTTTAGTGTGTTGAGATGTTTGTGAAATATGTATGCAAGTTTATTTTTGATAGGAATGATTTAATATCAGCTGCTTTATTGGAATGTTTCTTGATTATGCGTTCTGTAGACAAACTTTTGTGGATCTTGATATTTACAGAGCAGCACAGTAATCTGCTCTTGTAAAGCTGATTTGCTGAACTGCTCTTGTGAACACTGCTTTGTTCAGTGTATCAGGATATATTACACTAAAATAAACTTTTTAAATAGAACATAATATACGTTGGTAACTTCAATAATTATCATTTTTGTTAAATAGCTAATAACTGATGTTTCTGATCTAATTTTTTCATCTTACCATGATCAGATGTTTAAATTAGAATAAATAACTTGGATGCATACAACTACAAACTTTTGTAGCAATTAAGTTGCTGCATTTCAGTTGTTCAGTTGTCTCTTAGGCCAGTTGTAAAAGGTAGATTAAATCTGACAATATAAATGTTGTTCAACTCTATTTCAGATTAAAAAAGGGACATTTGTGCTATCCTATCTACCAGCATTTGTCAAACGACATGTTTTGTTTTTTGAAAGAAATTTGTATAGAACTAGTATTTAGAATTTAGTACAGTAGTAAAATGTCAGTTGAAATGTTTTATTGCTAATTGTCATAATATTTGTCAGTTATCACAGACTGTTACACCTCTATCAACTCTTAATAGGTAGTATATTGCATCAGAAAATTCCGAATCAGTTGGTGTTTAGCGTAATAGTTTGTTACATAATGTAAAGCAAGCAGTTTGCTTTATATTTGTTTACAAACTCTGAGAGATCAGTGTCTTAACATCGATATTATATGGCGCATGCGCAATGATCACCAGGGCATAAGCTGGGTTGGAACAATACAATATTTCAGTTATTCCCCCGAAAGAACTGGATTAGTAGCACTTTTAATTTGGATAAGACTTTAAGGTACAGTGCTCTTTTCACTATAGAAACCATGGAGAAATGGTGAATTTCTAATTAGCAAAGTCACCTTAGCAACTTAAACCACAATTCAGAAAATAGACCAGTGCATCAGTCACAAAAAACAAAATACTCTAAAAGTCTCTCATGCAGTTTATCTAAATTCCTATGGAAGTTTAAAAGACATCTATTGCTGAGAACATCTAGGAGTGAGTTAATTTTTTTTATTCTTCCAGTTTGTCTGCAGTCGTGTCATTCAAAATATCCATAGTTTTGGGGAGCATCCATCGATCCATCCGTCCATCCAAACATTAGAGAACTTTCATTTTACTCAAGCTAAATCTAGCCATGCAAAAAGCTATAAAAAGAAAATTAACCACTTGCCTAAACAAGCAGGAAATTCTGGAATACCTTGAGAGGACCTGTACAAATCTGTGGAAAACATGTAGGCATTTTATTCACAAGGATAGGGCCAGATTTAAACTCACAAGACTGGGCCAACCTCCAAGACAGTCCCCAAACCTGTGCCCGTAGGACCCCAGTCTTTATATTTTATGTCAATAAGCTATTTTCATCCTCAGTCCTATAAATTGTTGCCCTAGGTCATCTCATTTAATAGATACAAAATCAACAAAAGTGTCCTTTTTTGTTATTCCCAAGGCAGGAACAGGTTCCTGTATTTGATTTGACTCTATCACACAATCAAAAATTTATCCTTTCTGATATGTTTATGTCAAAGTACCATAGGTGCCTGTATACTCATCTATGTGCCTAACATAGTCCTGTGCTTTGCAGAAAATATAGAGGAGTTTGAACACAGTATTATGCAGAAGAAGATGAAAATTCCCAAGCTGTCCAATAGAGACATGGCTAACTCAGTGGAGAACCACTTTGGGGAGGATCAGCTTCCACTCCGACATAAAAAGGTACATTTCATTGTTGTTAACTGCTAATCAACTGTGGTTGGTTTTAGGATCAAAAGGTGTCATTGTTTTTGGATATTTATTTGGCAGATAAAAAAACTGCATTAACTCTTAATCTCTGCTTTAAAGAAAAAGTTACTTGTTCATTCTATTGTGTATCTACTTTAATGTTTGTAAATGCTCAATCAAGGCTGCTTGTGCTGTAAATATGCCGGGCTTAGAAATTGTTAGTTGCTTTATTTTTTCATTTAAAGTTACTTATTGGTCTGACTTGAACATTTTTTGCTTGAGTGCTTGGAGTCTTTTTGTAGAAACATAGTGGCGTTGTGAAGAAGAGAAGGTGATCTTTATTTTGTCCTTGGTTTCAGTTAGCAGACCTTCTGCCAGAAGGGTTAAGGCTTGCCTCAGCTTGTATGTTTAAAACCTGGTCTGAGATCGAAGTGCCTGGTGCTGTCCAAGGTCACCAGCTGTTCTCCTGACACTGAGAAAATGCTGGTGCAGAGGCCTCCTCGGCAAGCGGTTCACACCTCTGCAAGGCTGCTGCCTCTGCTGATATGGTCTTGAATCCATCATGAATCGATGGGGCCTTTGCCTAATGGAAAGCTGGGAGTTTCCATTTAAAGCTGTTTCATAAAGAAGTGATACTTTTGACATTTAGAATGACATTTCGTGGAGGGGGAAAAAATAACCAAAGATCCATAACCCAGGTTATACTTATGTTACTCTACAGAGCTATATTGCGTCGTCACTGAATGTAGAAGTTATTTTGTGATTGCGTTTTGGAATTACCTTAAAAACATACGATAAACTTAATCTTAAGCTTGCATGATGCAGATGTTGTGACGCAGGGCTCTGGTCATTTTAATTGGTCGATTGTTACAAGCACCTCCACACTCCCCCTCTGAGCCTTTATTTTTAGTTCAGGGTTCACAGATTGTGGTGGGAGGCCTGTATGGTTCCTGCTTTAAGCTGGGGCATTAGCAGAAGCAGCGGCCAGGTACTTTGAGCATTTTATGACATTTCAGCAAGTATTACATATTTAGCTGTGTAGCCCCATTGCATAGTATAAGCAAATTTTAATTCTTAATTAAAAGAACATTTTATGTCTGTGTAGCATTTATGTATAAAAGATGGGTTTCTTCAAAGTATGCATTTTCAGATAAAATATTAAAGCACATCTGTTTCTCTCCATTGAAGCAAATAACAGATATTAATACAACTCTGAAGTGTAGCTAAATTTTGTGTAAATGGTTCAGATATGTTTAATAGTCACAGTTAAATACTTCAAACTCAATGGTGGTCATTACAAACTAGCTGATTTCCATCTTTCATATTTATTTTTCCTTCAGAACCTGCAAACAGCTGACTTTAAGTAAGCCTATAGCCCAGTTATCAGGATTGCATTGTCCCTGTGTTATGCAGTCGTATGTGTCATTGTCCTCCAGTTTGCCTTGAAAATGAGTTTGGTTGCATGCAGGCTGTTTGATAACGCTGAGTTAAAGTGCTTTTTATTGTCTTTAATTGGTGCTTTGTGGGTTTGCTATGCTGTTTGTCACCCTGAATAGCATTTTCCTTATGAGTGAGATAAGGTATTGCTTTGAAATGCAAATGCGTAGTGAAAACGTGTGTGCCAATTTCTTACTTCATTCAGTCTTGTACCAGTTTTTCACTGCCCTGTTCGTAGTCGGTCTGATAGGTGTACATTAAAAAAAATAAATGAAAAAATCACAGGCCACAGGGAAGAAAGACAGTCAGCATGGAAGGGACCGTTTTTTACGGTGGCTGCTGTGCCCAGGTGCTGCAGCGCTATTTAACCGCGTTTACTTCTGCTCTAGCCACACGAGCTCAAGCTTCTGATCTCAGAAGAGGAAAATGAACAATAAGCTAACAAAATCCTCATTATCCACAAACCATGTGTCTGTCTCAGTGGGTTGGGAGTCTCAAGGTCAACAGATTGAATCCCAGTGTAATGGTGTCACTTTTGGGCCCTTAACCCCCAAAATGCCCCAGGGACAGCAGAAAAATGGCTGACCCTGCACTGATCCTACCACCTGTACAATGACAAAAGCATTAGGGCATGACATTAGTCACTAGTGATATATTATGAAAAGCACAAGCTCAGTCTGGAGCCTCTGTCTGGCTGTAGAGATGTTAGCGTGTCTGTCGCAGGCCTCCAGGAGATTACGTAATGTCTGATGTATTTAAAATTGCATCCTCATTAAAGCTTTTCTCTCGCCCTTCCCTTTTTATAGCCTTCATTTTAATGTGACTTGCAGCAGCAGACTCGAATGATGATAGTCATAAATAAATACAATAACAATATTGGATAATGGCTCAATAGCCAGCTACATTACATATATTTTTGTAAGCACAGGTAAGGTATTATTATTTTCCAGGGCATCCTAAACAGCAGTTGGTTCTGAGATGAATATGGGACATTGTCATTTGGGATGTGGGCTTTTTCTTCTTGCTTGATTGGGTGGCGGGGTTCAATAAAGTTCAATGGACTGAAATGCTTGAAAATGTTGAAAGATGTCCTGATGTACTGCTTGATACAGTCTGTGACACAGCATTTCAGCTGATGCTCAGGACACCACAGGAACGCAAGTGTGCTCATGGGCTCACCCAGTTGGCCATTAAGCAGCTGCTTGTCCCCAGAATATCAGATTAGTGTGCAGGTGAAAGGTCCGGAGAGCGGCTGTTGTTACATTTGCAATTGTTTCCTGGGCCTAGGTGCAGGACCACGGGCGAGCCAGTGCAAACTCATCCAAGAGCTTGGCGGCCGTGGTGGCCCGATTAGAGCGCAACGCTGTGAACTTGTGCGTGGAGGGTGACGAGGACCTGGAGGAGGACAGGCTGGCAGCAGAGGAGGAGGAGGAAGAGGAGGGAGACTTGAGTACCGAGGAGGCAGTGGTCCCACGGGTGCTTTACGAGGAACTGGTCCACAGCTACCGGCAGAGAGAGGAGGAGATGCGGCACCTGCAGCAGGAGCTGGAGCGAACCCGAAGGCAGCTGGTGCAGCAGGCCAAGAAACTGAAGGAGTATGGGAGCCTGCTGACGGAGGTGAAGGAGCTGCGTGACTTCAACAGGAGGCTGCAGGACGTCCTGCTCATGAGGCTTGGCAGCGGTAAGCAGCCAGGCCGAGTGGCATGGTGGTAGGGTCGGGCTTCGTGATAAATGCGTCAGTCCTCAGGAGCCACATACAATGGCATGTGTCACGAACGGTAAATGTCTGTGAATGTGCAGCTGAGAGCAGAAGGCTGCAGATCAGCCAGTCCAAGTGATGGGGGGACGGCGGCGTGTGGCGCTTTCCCGTCTTAAAGCTCACAGGCCACGTGGGAGATTAGCACGTCCGGCCACTGAGGCAGCTTGTGGCGCTAAAATAGCCCAGGGTCTCGCGCATGGGAAGTCGCTCTGTGGCCAGAGCCGTGCTGCTAAATGAAGCCATCAGCTGGTATTGGCAGGGGGTGTAGGACCAGCAGATGTGTTCAATGCCCCATCAGCCTATGAGATTTTAATGTGGCAGTAGATTGGGCCTCTTTAGGCTGCTTGGATGTCTTATGGAGAGGGCCACTCTTACAATCCTCAGCCGTTAATTACTGGTGAAACTGCTGGAATTTTGATTCTGCTGCTTGAGTGGAGCAAAAATAAACTCCTGCATTGCTCTCTGCCCCTGGAACTCCTTGGCACATCTGCTGGGCAGCAATTCTGAGTTGAGCCAGGAAATGGGAGGCCGGGTACTTTTTGTTTCCTATGTGTCTTTTTGGTAAGATGGTAAGTTGAGTAAGTACTGGGACACAATAAAAGCATCTCTGCCATAAAACTGCTCTAATGAGGTGTTGGCTGGTACCAAAAGGTTAGAAACTTTCAAACTGCAGTTTCACTGCAGGTTTATAATATGAAGCAACATGCAGGAGTTGGCAAAAAAAATGTGCTTCAGGTACGAGAAACCCATCTTAACTGGATACATACGCCTGAGAGTTGGCAGGCAGGATGAGCTGAAAGTTAACCGGTTTTGGATGCGCCTGGTAAGGCTGTGAATAACCTGTTATTGAAAATGAGAAGTTTACTCCAGTTCATACCACTTGTTTTCGAAGCCTGAATGGGTGTATGAGCCCTAAAAGCTTTACAGGGTATAAATATGTCCTCTAAACCTGCAGCTTTGGGAAAGATAATCCTCTGACATGTTGCTGCCTTTTCAATTGATATTCAAAATAACAGGGGGATTTTCCTTTTCCAGCCATGAATAAGAATTTGCTTGGGAATTTTAAGCAGGGTTTATGGGAAGCAGCACTTTACCGCCGGCCAGTCAGCCCACAGGGCCGCGGCTCTACAACGGCACATCCCGATCCGCAGCCCGGCTCTCGGCCAGCTGGGGACCCCATCATAAACATGCCTTGTTTCCCTTTTTTTGGGCAGAGCCCATGCATGACAGTGGGACCCAGACAATCAAGGCTGAAGTGATGGAACCCATTGCTGAGCCCCAGGAGGTCTGCAGAGAGGAGGCCAACACCAGTTCCGGCCACTCCCATTCGCCCTCCCCCAGAACGGTGTACACATTCAATGACGGAAAGGTGAATGTCCCAGTTTGTAAATGGCCGGCCTGCACACTCTGCCAGCAGGAATTAGCTTTGCTGACATGATCTTCCTTAAAACTCTGACGGTGCTTTTCCTTTATTTTCCATCTTGGTTGTTTTTAGCCCCTCCTTTGGCCTTGGAGCCATGTTTTGTTTCTAGACAGTAAATAATTCAGAGAGCTCTGCTCTAAGATCTCCTTCCGTATTAAAAGAGCATCTCCTTTTGTAACAGGTCTGCTATATTTTGCTCATGATATAAGCGAAAAGGATTTTGTGTAATCGTGGGAAAGGAAGACAAACTGGGACATGCATGTTGCAGAGTGGACTTATTATGCCACAGCAGTGAGTGGCAGACGGGCTGGGAGGGGAGGCAACCAAGGAATGAACGCAGGCTGCCAAGAAGCAGGATGGCTGGCCTGTGTCCTTAAGCACAATAGATAGAAATGGAAGCAGGAAGGGGGCCAAAGGGCTTCTCGCAGAGCTCGGAGATGAGAGGCACACATGCTAGCTGCTGTTAGCATTTACCTCTGACACACTGTTTATCTTCTGGTGAGTTTAGCTCTCGAGCCACATGCTAATGAAGTGATACCGACGTTCCTTTTACCCGCATAGGCCTTCCCAGCCCTTTGGCAATCTTAAGTTCATACTGTGACAGGATCGCACTTGAGAATACCTGCCTCGTTACTTCAGGCGTATTTATTCCATTTGACAGTCTTTGGGGCTGTTTCCTCAGGTTCACCTGGGTGGAGGCATTTGGGTGGAGGAGGAGAAATGGCACCAGCTTCAGAGAACACAGGGTGATTCCAAGTTCACCAAAAATCTGGCTGTCATGATTTGGGGCACAGAGACCCTGAAGAACAGGAGTGTCACGGGTGTGGCTACCAAAAAGAAGAAGGACGCTCTGCCAAAGCCCCCACTCTCCCCAAGCAAGCTTAAAATCGTCAGAGGTAAATGGCATCCTTTCACTGGGGGCCCCCTAATAAAATCATCCAGTAAAGCCACTTGTTTGCTGTTTTGTTTTGTTTGTTCATAAAATGTATTCTAGAGAAATGACCACTATATAAGGCTTGATTGATCTCTTATACTGTTTTGGTAATGGTCAACCTCTTTGTGTCTGGAATTTGTGTGTTCTTTCGGAAGTCAACCCTGAATTCTTCGAGCCAAGGTTACAGCTCCCCCCGCATATCAATACATAAATCAACAATGCTAAACTGGTTTTATTTTTATTGGTATTATGGAACAGGTAGGGTACCAGTGTCTTTGGGACAGAGGCATCTGAAGTCAACTAAAGTGTCGGCACATTGACAATGTGAAGTGTTATGGAACAGTTAATACTGGAGCGCAAGTACAGACGCTTCTCTACTTACGAATGAGTTACCTTCCAAACTGCAGTTTGTAAGTTGAAGTGTTTGTAAATCGTTATTCAACATTATTTTACAGGTGTTCGCATGTACAAAGAACTAGGATGCTGGGAGTATGCAAGATGCACTGTTGCGTGGCAGGAGTAGTGACTAGAAGTCGTACTAGGCGGAATTGGCATGAAGAAAAAGAAAATTGATGTTGCGGACAGGAAACAGGAGCCTAAGGAACACAATTTGGACTTGCACTCCTCTTCATTTGTATGTCTGAAAGTTCGTAAGCTGTTTGAAAGTTTGAAAGTAGAGGAGCGTCTGTATAGGTTACCCAGGACAAAGCAGACGTAGCTTTGCCCAACTCTTGAGAATATCCCATCTTTCCATTAACAAGTGAATAACACACATTTTACCTTGGGGGAAAAAATCCTCAAAAAAGAGGAATGGAACAGAATTTTGTTTTAATATGCATAATGATTAAAAAAAAATCAGTTTCACGATTTTACTGTATGTCTTTCAGTGGGATTATTCAGCTCTGTTCTTCCACAGTAATGTTTTTCCAGTCACCACTCCCCACAATCAAAAATGTGCTAAAAGCTACAGGCACCATGTTGTACATTCATCTCCCAAATGCTGGTCCAGGCTGACAAGGGGAGGCTGGACCCTATCTGAGGGGTGCAAAAAAGTATAGTACAAAAAAGTATTTTGGTTAACTATAAAATGCGTATTATTGGTTCTCTGACTATTCATCAAGTCAGAGGTCAGCTTTTAACATTTAGGAAATCAAAAAGACTTGTATATTCTTTTATTTAGTCATTGTCTCGAGATTATTACCTTAATTTAGTAGTCTGGATCAGTAAGCATGAGCTAATGTACTGTACAGTAAAACCTTGGATTGTGAGCATAATTCCTATCAGAAACGTGCTTGTAATCCAAAGCACTTGTATGTCATAGAAATAATGGAAACTCAGATGATTCGTTCCACAACCCAAAAATATTCATACCAAAACGATTAATACGAAATATAAAGTAAAAATACATAAAACAAATTAACCTGCACTTTACCTTTGAAAAGAATCGTGGATGGTGTAAGGGGGACGAGAGAGAGGAGAAGAGTAGGGTTATTTTGTAGGACGACTATCACTATAACTAACGGAATCACTGCTATCTGTTGGCTCACTGGAATCTTTGATTTTGTGCGACTTTAATGAGGAACCTATCCAATCACAGCCTCTTTTGCCTCCTTTTCGATTTCGCAGAAATTTGGACATTGCATTGTCGTTAAACAGATTCAGGAAAATCTGCACTGCTACGCCCTTATTCGGGTGGTGCTTTTCTACTAAATTTTGACTATACGAGGCACGCCGACTGAGCATAGAAAATGATTACCCACAATCCCGCAGCGAGAGGGAGAGAAGAACCATCGGTTCAGTTGTGATTACATGACACTCGGCAGACAAAGCATATACGTGATACTCATATTGCAAGACCTTGCTCATTTATCAGTTTAAAATTTATTTTAAAAAAATTCTCGTCTTGCAAAGCACTCACAAACGAAGTTACTCGTAATCTGAGGTTTTACTGTATGTGTTTTTTTTTTTTTAACTCTTCAGATAAGCAGTTGATCATGGAATTCATGAATACATTTCCTGTATCGTTCTAGCTAATAAGCGTTATGCATCCGGTTGCCATGGTTTTATTGTACTATTGTACAATAAGTGTGTGTTTAAGGAAGAACTTAGTGTGGGAATGAGGGAAGGTAGACATAAGAGCTTAGTAAGTCAGTGCCGTGTTGCTTTTTCAGGATTTTATTCTTTATAATGAAATGTAGTGTGCGCAATTTGGAAAGGTTATTAAGAACCACATGGGCACCGCATACAATGTATTACCAAAAATATATGGACACCGGCTTCTCCAACATCTGAAAACCAAAGGTGTTAACATGAATTTTTCCCTTTCTTGCTACCGCAGCCTCTGCTCTTCTGAATAGGCTTTCTATTAGATGTTGGAAGATAGTTGGGAGGATTTGCTGCCATTCAGGTTGGGTATTGATGCTGGTTGACCAAGACTTACCACCATAAAACTAAACTTGCTCCTAGATAGCTTCCACCTCACAAGCTGGACAGAAATTTGCCAGACATGTTGTATGGCATACTGTGATGGTTCCGAGTTGAAAGTTACTCTTCACCTCTTCTAGTTTAATTTCATTTTGTGCATGTAGGGAGTACTTTTAGTGTTTTCCTCCTTTTAATGGGAAAATTACCTTTATTAATCACAATTACCATTTATATTGCCAGCCGTAGCAAACACTTTAGTAGTATATTGTTTTTGTGACTGTTAGCGCTAAAGTTGCAGACGGCTGAAATTCTGCTAGACCATCTGTATAGTTCTTCAGGTCTTAATTTTGGTAGGCTGATCAATTTGTTGTCATTAATTAAAATGGATTTGCCCCTTCCAAAATGGTTACAATCATGGTTATAAAAGAGGTAGACTATTGGTGAATTTATGGTTCTGTTTATTTTGCACAAATTCGTCCAAGCACCCATATAACCCAGAATAATGCTGGACAGTCCTGCTGGTGAAACACAGCAGTTATGTGGTGGTTGAATATGGTTTTCCAATTGTGTTGTTAATAACTGACTTAATGTACAGACCTTTCAATGTATTAGTGAGTTTAATCCCAAAACCTTGCCATGCGCACATTTTAAATGCCTTTTCTGCTTTGACAGGATATTTTGAAATTCTCTCCATCACATATTAGTAATTATTATACTTCAAATTGGTCCCTTTTTTGAAATCTTACAAAAAAATCATGAATGTTAATACAGAACACTGAGTTGCTCTATGTTTCATAAGCCATAGAATACGATTTATAAACACAGTATGTTTAACGTATAGGTCAGTGTTTACAGCTATGACTTTTTAATTTAGTTTTGAAATGAAATTCAGCAAAAGTTCTTATCTTTGTTTTGTTAACAAAAACTTGTACATTTTACCTTATGATGGAAAAAATATTCTCCCTGATTATATAGCAGTTAGTGCTCATCGGAATGATATAAAAATATCACTAAACTTTTTATATGATTCCCATGAAATGTGCATTTTAAGTTGTTCCCTCAGGCTATGTAGAGAACAAACATCTTAAATATGTAAATATATAGTTTTGCATTAATAGTGTTGCATTAGGATATTTACTGGTGTTTACATTGTCACTGATGACACTGAGCATTGAAATGTAAAAAACATTGCAGATTTCAGGAAGTTGGTGAAATTAGAATTTCTAGGAAGTTAAACTACACTTGTTTTTTGTGGTTTTATTGGCTGACATGGTTCTGTGCTCAAATCTCTTGCATAGCAGTACGTAAAGATTGTCTCTATGTTTATTGAAGGTGATTCACATAGCTCATAATCTGCTTTGCAGGCAGCACAGTAGCTTAGTATGTAGAACTATTACCTCACACCTTTAGGGGTGTTGGTTTGAATCCCAATTCTGCTCCCTGTGTGGAGTCATGCATTTACGTTAATTGGTGTCTCCACCCTGAGAGTGTGATTGCATGTGAGTGTATGTACTCTGCAATGGACTGACCATCTTATCCAGCCTTGTGTGGTCTGTGCTGCCTGGGACTGGCTTCAGGCTTCCCTGAAACCCTAACCAGGATGAGCTATTAGAAGTTAAATTGGTGCATAATCTCCCTTTAACAGATGCTATAGTTAATTGTGCTGAATAATATCTGTGTACTTTATTTTTAATGGTGAGGTATTATAGTAAGTGATCGTGATGATGAAGGGAAACATTTTTTCTCCAATACCTGAATTTTAAGGTCAGTTGACTTTTGATTGTAATCAAACACATTTTAATGTTATATATGCATATTTTTCTTCTGAAGATTTGTCGTAGAATTAAATGGAAATGGAGTCTCTCTTCTTTAATGTCAATTTGTTTTCCTGAATGAATCTGATTTTCAAACTTTGATTTCTTCTCTTTCCAGAATGCCTGTACGACAGAGTATCACAGGAAACCGCGGACAGTGCGGAGATAACGCAGAGATTGTCCAAAGTGAACAAATACATTTGTGAAAAGATAATGGATATCAACAAGTCGATCAAGAACGAGGAGAAACGCGAGTCCAAACTGCTTATTAGACAAACAGTCAAGATGGAAAATTTCAACTATGATGGCATGTAGTGATTAAGGGTTGTCACCATAGCTCATCCTCCTCTTCTCAGACTGCCAAACAGGAAGAGGGTGGACAGGATCATCACCGCTGCCATTTGAGATTCTCACCGGAGCCCCAATGAGGCCTTTGCATCCCAAGCAAACCGGTGCCTGTTAGACAGCTTTACTATTCAGTTAACGTATTCGGGGGTTAAATGTGTTGTTGAGAGTCGCGGGACTGAGGTTGGGGGCGTGTTTTCCAGGCCAGAGGAGAGGGGCGTTTGAATCAGGCCGGAGGGAGGACGTGGTGGTCTTCTACAAGCCGTTCTGTGTCAGAACGTGACGCTTTTGTGCTGTGTAGCTACAGAGCAGGTGCACCTTCAGAATATGTTTTCTGATTTTAGGAAGACTTTCTAAAAGCATTAATTTGGGCAAATGCGGCATTTGGAGTTTCGTACTTTGCCACCTTTCACGTGCGATCTGCGTCTCAGTCGTCTGTACTTTTCACAGGCCTGTCAAGGGACGTACTTTTTTTTTTTATTAACAGGGTTGTAACTCTGCATGTCTTAATCAATAGAGGCCACGCCTCTTTTTTTAGATGCCCTAAATGCCCTAGAGGTTGTCATTTTTTGAGAATCATTATTTGTGTTCGGAAGGGGAACTCCCAGGTCTCCCTGTCCTATCCCCTGATAGGCTAGGACACGTGGCCCTGCTTGCACATGTCTGTTTACTGTTTGTGTTGTTTCTCTGTAATCTTCCGACCAACCATTAGCACTTGCTCTTGTATTATATTGCAGATCACCCTCTTCTTAGACCCCTTAATGCTCCTGTTAGCTTTTGAGTTTGTTTGTTGGTTCTGGTTAACGATCATCAAGCCTTTTTTTTAGTCAGTCATGAGCAGGAACATTCATGCATATGCATATCATTTTTTTGAACTGTGAATTTTACTACTTGAGGAGACAAAAAAAAAACCTTGGAGTTTACTGTTAGATCTGACTGTGAAAATAGCTTTCTGTTGCTCACTGGAGCCGTCGTGCTGATTAGCAGTTTAATTTTAGTGCGATGCAGGTGAAAGCTTGGCCTTATTCATTTGGCAATCATGGGGGGTGAGGGGGGGTTGTTCTCTGTCTTTAAACTAAACTGTGATTGTAAAGTAAGCTGATATTGCTTGAACTGCACTTTGGCGTGTGAGCGTCCACTGTTGGCGTGCTCCGTGCTGAAATGGACGTAAAGCTGTTGACAGTCGTCGGTCTTAGATGCTGTGCTCCCCCCTGCGGGGCTGGGGGCAGGGTGGAGGGCAGAAAACCCACCCTCCCTGCTGTAACCCGCCTCTGTGGGGTGCCCCATCCGGAATGAAATAAGGTATAGTGACAACTTCCAACAACCATGCCATCAGAACTTATTACGCTTCTATTTTTTTTTTCGTTTGTTCTTTCGTCTTCTGAGAGGTTTGTCCGGCTGTCTGCGGCAGTAACCTAAATGCTGCAGAATGGTTTCTCAACTGTGACCATGTTTTTAACTGTGATTGGCCTGCAGCTCTGCCTTTCCAGCAGGTGTTTGTTCCTGTTTGTCTGTCTAAGGGTTTCTTTCCTTTTGTTGCGTTTTGGTTTTTATTTATGGAAAACTTCCCAGCCCCCAAGATGTTTTACCCTTTGTAAATTGATTTTATTTTCCCTTCTCACGAAACATGGAAATCCTAGAGATTAGTCTAGGTTGCACCTTACCTTGCTGAGTATAATTGGTAATGTTGTAATTTCCCTTTTACCAGACTGGTTAGTTTCTCGTTCATTTTAACTGTTGGCTTTAAGCTTGATGTTCTATTTTTTATAAACACAAATATAGATTGTATGTATATATGTGGAGATGAGAACAATTGCCCTTCCTTCATGTGATCCCTTTTGTTGAAAGTGAACTGATAAAGGAGAATTTAAATGGATGTTTAGTGCTGGGTCAGCAGCCTTGGGCCGGCTCGTGTCGGGTGATGGTAACAGACACTCCCTCTCTGCACACGGCAGCGTCTGTTCAGGGAATATCACCGCCAAATATCCCATACAGGAAGGAAAGTGGGAACAAGACATTGACCTTTTTTGTTCTGTTTTGTTTTGTTAAGTAATCGGTTACAGGCTGTGTTTTAAATCGGTTTAGCTTGATTTAGCTGGGCTTGGCACTGTACATCAAAGACAATTTTCTCATGCTGTTCCTTTCCATTCAGCCGTTTAATCAGAACAAAAAAAAAAAACCAGCAAGAATAACTGTCCGCTACATTTGAGCTGTGCTTTCCTAATTGGCAGAGAAGTATATGAAGGCTTGGTTAAGGCTCTGCCTCTTTGGGGTGCCTGGGTGGAGCTCTGTCAGCTGTTCCTTTATGAGTGTGTGTCTGTGCTTGTGGGCATGTGTGTTTTTTTTTTTTTCTGTCCCCATTGAAAAGTTGGTGTGCATCTTTCTTTCACTCATCTACCATCCCAAACCCATTTTAGGATGGGGTTTGCTGTGTTCACATGGGTGAGGGAATTGAGAAGTATGTTGTCCTTTGATTATATGTGTTTTCTTTTTATGAAAACAGTATATACCTCCTACACGAGTCAAGGTAATGAAACAAATGTACACATGGTGAACTGTACAATATTTACATCTGTTCATGAATATTTTACTGTGTTTGCATGGGGGGGGTGTTCTGGTTCGTATTTGTGTTTTGAGATGGCAGGCTGATGGAACATTTTATTGGGATCATGGGTTATGGGGGTGGAAACACTGGACGAGTGCTAATTCTGCTGGAGTGCTATCATGACGCATAAGGGAATACGCATTGTGTTTGCTCACAAACGCATTTCCGTATTACTCTTAATGGTAAGCTGCTTTGTTTTGGATCTGACCAGTTGTAAAAGCTTCACGTTCACCACAGTACAGCTTCCTGCGTTGGTTGCACGGACACGAAACCGAGCGTGAGTTATGCACAAGCTGAATAAAAGCCTTACTGCTTTCTTGTGGCAGTCATCGCTTCTTGCGTTCCTGTAGTTAGCGGTGGCTGCCATTTTGTGTGCCGTGTAGAATTCTAACTGGGGGAGCTGGAGCTGATGGCTGGGATTTCACACCCATGCATTCCTGTAGACTGCAGTGGTACTTTGTGCTGCCACACAGCTAATGTTCTGCAGTGGATGTTGGGACCAGATGGGCTGCTCCTCTTCCTCAAGGTTTTTTCAGACTCGGTGAAAAGGCTCATCCAACTCTTTCCCTAAATGGCGACGGTCTCTGTGACGTTTTGTCGATGTCCAAGGGCCCTTTGAGACTATTGTATGTGCACTTTTTTGATCGCATCCGTTCCGACTATAGAGGTTGTTTTTCTCCCCTATGAGACAAAATGTTAAGCCAAAGTATCAAATGTTGGCAAAAAGCATTTGGTGGAACGCAAAGTGCTACATTTGCAGAATTTGAACTTTGCACGTATTTTCCCTTCTGAATAGTTTGGAAAGTTTAAATGAGGATAAATACTCCATGGCCACCACTAAAGCTAATGTATATCTATGTGTTCTGGCTGTTCCCATGCTGTAATTTGTGTGTGAATGTGCAGGTTCTTTTCGATTATTTTAATCTAATGTATGGGAAGCTTTTAGGGGTGGCAGTGAGCACCATTCAGCTAGGTGGATCCCAGAGAAGTCCTTTAAATTCTGTGCTTTTTATATATATATTTTTTTTATTATTTATATTTTGTCCTCCTTGATGCCAAAAACAAACGTCTAGGTCAATACTGCTGCAAGTACTGTTTGATATATATATTTTTGTACTAGACAAATACTCCTAAGATTTAGAAATTTTGCAACTCGCATGCTGAGGACCAATCGTCAGAACAACAGACCAAATTGCCCAGCATTAGCACCATGTGACACCACCCCAAACTGTGATGTCCCTATCACTCTAAATGTTTTAGTAAACTAAAGACGAGTGCTCGAGGGTGATTTCGAGGTCTGCCTCACCACTCCTGTGACATAGAGACCCTTTGT